>PITA01008444.1:0-21884 GCA_004023965.1 Spilogale gracilis
AAAAAAAAAAAAAATACAAGGGGTGCCTGGGTGGGCTCAGTTGGTTAAGCGACTGCCTTTGGCTCAGGTCATGATCCCGGAGACCTGGGATCGAGTCCCACATCAGGCTCCCTGCTCAGCGGGGGGCCTGCTTCTCCCTCTCTCACTCCCCCTGCTTGTGTTCCCTCTCTGGCTGTGTTTCCCTCTGTCAAATAAATAAAAACTTAAAAAAAATAAAAAATAAAAAATAAAAAAAATAAAAAAATACAAGCTTTTCTGTATGCCCAGTTCTGAAGCTTACAATTTAGTAATCTGAAAATCGCCCAAAGGCCCCTTGCAAAGTTATAAATTCCAAAGAAGTCTTTTTTCCGCTCAGCTGAATTCAAGAGATAAAAGGATTCCTCTGGAAGCCAAAGAGCTCACTGATTCTGTATGATCAAAGAATTACTGTGGTCACTGAATATAGCTTAAAATTTCTGGTGACTTTCAAATCATTCAGTTCTCTTCCAAAAGTTCTTGATATAAGCCTATCATCAACATTATCTTTAGTTTTTTAAGTTAAAAGTAGTCATGCTACAGAAGAGCTTACACTATAATGGTAGGTGAAAGATAAATTTCTGATTGAACTTGTCACTGTGTTTCTCTATTACTAGAACCTCTAGCTGTGAATAGGACTTACTGTTATAATCACATAGCTTTTTATAAAAAGATTTTATTTATTTATTTGAAAGAGAGAGCAAGCATGAGCAGGGGGAGGAACAGAGGGAGAGGGAGAAGCAGACTCCCCACTCAGCAGAGCGCCCGATTTGGGGCTCAATCCCAGGACTCTGGGATCATGACCTGAGCCGAAGGCAGACATTTAAACAACTGAGCCACCCAGGTGCCCCTAGATACAGCTTTTAACCAAGTTAATCTGGCCAAATTGTAGTGATCTGCACAATTATTATTGTTCTGCAGATAGTCCACACAAGCTGTACTGTTTTGCTTTCTTAATTATTTCCATTATTTTTCTCTTTTCTTGCTAAATTGTCAGCGTTATTTTCACATCAACAGTTTAAGTGGACAATATATAGAATTCTAAATTATCATCTGAACCTCATACTGAAAGAAAAAAGGATATGGGTCTGAATCTTTGTACCCCATGTGTTCTCCCCATGACTTAGAGCTAAAAATCTTCTTATTCTCCTCTTCACCTCCTTCCCACCATCTGGTCCCCACTTGTATTCCCCTTCTCCCTTTCTAAGGCTGAATAATTCTCTGGTGTATGGATGTGTGCATGCACGCGCACGTGTGTATGTGTGTGCATCACATTTTGTTTATTCATTTATCTCTTTGTGGATATTTGAGCTGTTGCTACCTTTCAACTGGTGTGAACTGTTGAACTATTTTTGAACATGGGTTACAAGTATCTGTTTAAGTCCCTACTTTCAATTGTTTGGGGTATCTACCTAGAATAGAATTGCTGTCGTATAGCTCTGTTAAACAAATCTTTGAGGAGCTGCCTTACTGTGTTCTCCAAAGCAGCTGCACCATTTTATGTTCCCACTACACAACACAGAAGGGCTCTAATTTCTTTACATCTTTGCCAATACTTGTTCTATTTGTTTTATATATATATACAATATAACATACTGATGGGGGTGAAGTGATTGTTCTCTTAAACTGTGCTTATTCTACAATGACAGTGAGCCCTTAGTCCCTGGACTCTCAATCTACCAGATACTTTTGGCTTTTCCCCCCAAGCCTGGACCCAATAGCTGATCACTGCAATCTCTCATCAATGTCTTCAGTTATCTTGCCCCTTGTCCCACCTTCCCTGAAAATCCCAGCCCTGGAAAAGTTTGATCATTGGACTATTCTATGTCTATTTTGGTTTGCCGAGGGCTGGTAGAGAAAAATAAAACAAGAAAGAAAACTGGACCACTACAGGGCACCTGGGTGGCTCAGTGGGTTAAGCCTCTGCCTTCGGCTCAGGTCATGATCTCAGAGTCCTGGGGTCCAGCCCCACATCGGGCTCTCTGCTCCGCAGGGAACCTGCTTCCCCTCCTCTCTCTGCCTGCCTCTCTGCCTACCTGTGATCTCTCTGTCAAATAAATAAATAAAATCTTAAAAAAAAAAAGACTGGACCACTACAAATTCAAGGTCTGCAACCTGCTTCTCTCCTACTAGATCAATCTATGCATTCTTTATGAGCTGAAGACAGACAACTTTAAATAGTTTAAACAACTGTTTAACAGATTCTGCTGCTGTTTCACTCAGTAACTATTCAAAACTTCCATCTCCCATCAAACTCCAACAAATCTCACCTCTTCCCTCTTTTGGCAGATGACCTTGTCTCCCACAGCACTAGTAAAACTAAAGTCATCATAAAATTCTGTCAGCTTCTATACCAAGGTATTTGCTTACATCTTGAGAGACCTTGTTCTCTTTCTCTGCTCAGTGGAGACTTCCATCCTCCTGATCGAAGCAAGTCTTTTCACCTGCTTTCTAGATCCCATCCCATATTGCTTCTTTAAGAGTTTTTTCTTTTCTGTATACTCATCATCTCCCTCTCTACTTATCTCTTGTCCTTCACTCAAGATGTTTCTGGTCTTGGGCTGCCTGCATGGCTCAGTCTGTGAGGTGTCAGACTCCTGATTTTGGCTCAGGTCATGATCTGAGGGTTGTGAGATCATGTGTCGGGCTTCACACTGAATGTGGAGCCCACTTAAGATCCCTCCCTACACAGGCTCTCACTCTCTCACTCAAAAAAAAGATGTCTCTGGTCTTAAAAATAAAGATACAAAGATAACCTCCTTTGACCCCACCGCATTCCGCTAAAGCTACTGTCCTCCCTCTAATTTGTCTTTCCCTCCCCAACTGCATTTTGACTTCTGTTCTTACTACTATACTCAAAATAGCAGTTACCAATGACCCTCAAAATGTCACTCAACCTGGATATGGTTCTGTAATTTTTATATATGATCTCTCTTCACTCCTATCTTAAAAATTTCCTTTCTCTTCTGGGACCTCACTTTCTCCTGTTTTTACTCTTAACTCTCTGGCCTTTCCTTCTCTGTGTTCCTCCTGGGCTCCTCTTCTTCCACAGCCCCTTGAGATGCTGCCATTCCTAAGAATCCTGACTTTGGCTCTCTGCCTTTTTCACTATCATGGTGAAACAGCATGGATACAGAAGTCTGACATATCTTGGTTCAAACTCTGGCTATACCACTTTCTAGCTTTGTGACTAAGCAAGTCACCTAACTTCTGTGAACTTTTGTTACTCCCAAATAAAATGAATTAATAATAATGCCTACATCATGGGGTTGTTAGGGTTAAACAATAATCCAACTTTGTTAAGCTCCAGCTCTATCTAGAAAAAAAAATGGGAAGAAAAAGAAACACACTAAAATTAGAACAAATACAAGTGCGAGTGGCAAAAACTGCCAATTGTCCACCAATATTTGTTTTTTCCTTTCCCCCCAGCATAAGATAACTGATTTCTTGAAGGATCATAAGGCTGCCCGCCTTACTGGAAGATACAGCCACATGACCTAAGTTCTGACCAATGGGATGTAAATGGAATTGTGTGCCATCTCTAAGAAGTGCCCTGAGAGGAACAGGATCACTCTTCCTCACTACTTCCTCCATTCTACTGGCTGGACTACACGCAAGATAATTGAAGCTCAGGGCGCCTGTGTGGCTCAGTCATTAAGTGTCTGCGGTCGGGTCAGGTCATGATCCCGGAGTCCCAAGATTCAGCCCCGCATCGGGCTCCCTACTCAACAGGAAGCCTGCTTTTCCCTCTCTCTCTCCCCCTGCTTGTGTTCCCTCTCTAGCTGTGTTTCTCTCTGTCAAATAAATAAACAAAATATATTTTTTAAAAAGATAGTTGAAGCTTGAACAGCCATCCTGGATACATGGGGTAGAAGCCACCTGCCATAGATAATATACTATCATGAGTGAAGCAATTTGTGAGTCTCCGACAATTTCCCTGCTGAGCAGGGAGTCTGCTTCTCCCTCTGCCTCTCCCCACGCCCCTGACTCGTGCTCTCACCTTCTCTCTCAAATAAATAAAATCTTTTAAAAAATCCATTATTTCGGGGCACCTGGGTGGCTCATTTGGCTAAGCAACTGCCTTTGGCTCAGGTCATGATCCCGGAGACCGAGGATCGAGCCTTGCATGGGGCTCCCTGCTCTGCGGGAAGCCTGCTTCTCCCTCTCTCACCCCCCTGCTCATTTTCCTTCTCTAGCTGTGTTTCTCTCGATCAAATAAATAAATAAAATCTTTTTAAAAATCCATTATTTGAATTATAAATGCTCTAACATCTAAACTGCATGTAAAATAACCCACATAACAAAGCACACACACAAACTATTCTCTCCAGATTAAATACTGAATAAATGCTCATTAACTATCTTAAAAAATTTCTGCCCCCCCCAACCCCTGCAACTTGTAAAGACGTAAAGAATGAATTGGTAAGTCTCTCAATGCAAACTGAGACAGGACAGAGACAAAGAATTTTAAATGGAAAGAGCGCAAGGAGAATGGGTGCAGTCATTGCTTCTTGTTCTTATGTCCCCTACAGGTGCCCTCAAACTACAGTGAAGGGGCCAGGACCAGACCTCATGCTACAGCCCATCTTTTGGCTCCGAGAAAAGTGTGAGTTTTGGATCTCATTATCTTGTAGTGACATTAAGGAACAAAAGTAAATAACATGGCCGAAAAACTGATATACCCAGGGGTGCCTGGGTGGCTCAGTTGGTTGGGCAACTGCCTTCGGCTTGGATCATGATCCGGGAGACCCGGGATCGAGTCCCACATTGGGCTCCCTGCTTGGCAGGAGGCCTGCTTCTCTCTCTCTCACTCCCCCTGCTTGTGTTCCCTCTCTGGCTGTGTTTCTGTCAAATAAATAAAATCTTAAACAACAACAACAACAACAACAAACAAACTGATATACCCAGATAGGCTATTCACTTTAGCCCTCTTTCTCCCTTCTACACAAATAAAATTTAAAAATTATAGGCATGTTAAATATAATACATATTATACACAGTTTTTTCCTTCTTAATTCCCAAGTAAAATGAGAAAACTACTTTTCAAAAAATTGAAAATATAAAATTAAAATATAAAATTAAGAGGAAAAGAAAGGCAAAATGTACACTATCATTACAGCATGAAATGTTCACTCATGAGCAAGGGCTGACTCAGAACAGAAAATGAACTTGGTATGCTGGGACAGGGTTTCTTACATCGGTGTTATTGACACCTGGGCTGGATAATTCTTTTTTTTTTTTTTTTTTTAAGATTTTGTTTATTTACTTGACAGAGAGAAACACAGCTAGAGAGGGAACACAAACAGGGAGAGTGGGAGAGGGAGAAGCAGGCTTTCTGCAGAGCAGGGAGCCTGATGTGGGGCTCAATCCTGGGACTCCAGGATCATGACCAGAGCTGAAGGCAGTCACTTAACCAACTGAGCCAACCAGGCACCCGTGGATAATTCTTTGTTGTAGGGGGATGCTCTGTGCATGGACGCAGAATGTATAGAGCAGCATCCTTGGCCTTTGCTCCGTGGATGCCAGTAACATATCTCCAGCTGTGACAACCTAGAGAATCTCCATCCTTTGCCAAATGTCTCATGGAGAGCAAGATCACCCCCTGGGTTTAGAGCCACTGTCCTAGGGTGAAAGAAAAGTTTTTAAAAAGTTACTTTTCAATGTTGTCCTAATGGTGTTTGTTCAGTAAATGCATATTGGAAGGGGAAACGTAAGACCCTTAAAATAAAACATCTAATCCTCTGCTTTTCAAGTTAGAATTTATCCATTAAATGTGAAAAATTGAAAAGGTTTCAGAACTTTTTCTTTTCTTTTTTAAAGATGTCATTTATATGTTTGTTTGTTTAGAGTGTGAGCAAGGGGAGGGGCAGGGAGAAAAGGAGAGAGAGAATCTCAAGCAGACACCTCACTGATCTCAGAGCTTCATCTCACAACCCTGAGATCACAACCTCAGCTGAAATCAAGAGTCAGATGCCGGGTGCACCTGGGTGGCTCAGTTGGTTGAGCGACTGCCTTCAGCTCAGGCCATGATCCTGGAGTCTCGGGATCAAGCCCTGTATTGGGCTCCCTGCTTGGCAGGAAGCCTGCTTCTCCCTCTCTCACTCCCCCTGCTTGTGTTCCCTCTCTAGCTGTGTTTCTCTCTGTCAAATAAATAAAATTTTTTTTTTTTAAAAAAGAGTCAAATGCCCAACCAACTGCACCACCCAGGTGCCCCCAGAATGTCTTTTTCTTTTCCAATCTATTACAGAAGTTTAAGTTGAGTTTCTCAGTATTTGGAAACTTGACCTGGCTCTAAGTATGAGATATCACAAATGGTGTTATAATTGGCCTGAGAAAATAAAAATAGCCAAATCATTCTAGCCCCCAAAGTACCTGCTAAAAGTGAGTACCTTCAAAATAAGTCTACATTTAAACCTGAACACTGAAAAAGAGGAACACATACTCTAAGACAAATTAAAGTTTTTCAACTAAAAGAAAATTGCACTGGTTCTAAATGAATGCCATTCTATTTTTTAAGATTCTATGTTCCAGTCTTTTTAGGACTATTAAGCCTGCTTCCTTGCCAAAAATATTTATTTTCAGTCACTCCTCCTATTTTGTGTCTGTTTCTTGGCACACATCACAAAGAATGTTTTCTAATAAAGAAACTGACATGAAGGGGTGCCTGGGTGGCTCAGTCCGTTGTGTGACCAACTCTTGATTTCCCCTCAGGTCTTGATCTCAGGGTCCTGCGGGAGCCACCCCCCCCCACCTGCCATCTCAGTGAGTGTCATTCTGTTTCTCCTGCTCCCTCTGCCCCCACCCTCATGCACACATGTACTCTCTCTAAAATAAATAAATAAATCTTAAAAAGAAAAAAGAAAGAAATAAACTAACAGGAAGGGAAGGCACAAGAACTATTTTAAGCATCTCCCCTCCAGAAAATTCAATCATATCAAGGCACTGCGTTAGTAGGGGCTTAAAATTGAAATCCGGTTACACGATCATTCTGAATGATCTTTTCACATGCATAAATACTTCATGTAAATCTAACACAGTATGCACTTGAGCAAGGAACAATCTTTCTTTATATAAGCCCGGGACGGGCCTAAAATGCATTTTGATTTTTCCTCCTCGTTGTCAAAACACACTAGACTTGTAGAAATGTACTGTTTGTATTTACCAATATGCGCTTCTCCATGCTAGTAAATTAACCAAGATAGGAAGCTTGCCACAGTGCAGAGAAAGAAAGAAAACGTTCCATATGATTTCAGAGCTGAAGACTGTGGAATGCTTTGCTACCCAAAGCACTGTAGCAGGAAATCAGAGGGAGGTGGTCTATAGATGGCAGAGGTGGTAGAGATGATGGACATTCTGTGATGTGCAGCGTGGATAAGAAAGGGTGAACATGGCTGTGGAATGAGCAGGAGGAGAAAACCGGTGCTGAAGGTGATGAGAGAAGCGGATGAGATTGTAGCTCCAAAGGCAGAAGGTAACTGAATTGATGACGTCTGATGCTGAAGATAAGTGCTTTCTCATTTGTGCTCATGAGGAACAGAGGGTGAATAAGCAGGAAACGGCAGTTCTTTGTTCACAAGCCTCCGACCAAGGGGAGCCCTGGCTCCAAGGGCTCCGCAACCGCCAGGCCCGTCAGGCTGGTCCGTGCAGGGCTGAGTCCTCGCCCGCGCAGTGAGAAAAGGAGCCCCCACCTGGCTGACGGGTTCCAAGCCCTCCCTAAATAAGACAGACCGCCTAATGTTAAAGGCCTGCGGCGGCTGGGTCCCAGGGGACGGGCGAATCCTTCTTCAGGCAGGATCACTCCAGCCCGCCACTACAAAAGCAGAGCCAGGAGAGGCTCCGGTTTCGCGCCACACTGGCGAGAGAAGCGGCAGAGACCTGGGAGGCAGAAAAGGAACGCAGAAAGGCGCTTTCCTCCTCGGGGCTGAGGCAGAACCGCGGGAACCTCAGGCACGAGGCCGGAAACTGTCTGTTGGAGAGTGCGGTGAGAGCCCGGAATCACTCGGCTCCACAGCAGCTCGGCGCCTGCCGCGGGTACCTACTCCCGCCCGGGCGTCAGCCGCGCCGGCCGCAGAGACGCCGAGGCGTCGTTCCGACGGGGATGCTCTTCCTGTGGAGACGTGCACTCCATTGGCCGTCGAGTCGTGGGGCGGGGTTTTTCGACTGACACCAAAGTATGGCTCATTCCTTTGGCTTTGCAGTAACCATGGTAACAACACAGGTGTGCTTTTCCTACTTTGAGGTTACATTTTGTCAGCGGGCATTTATAACTCTCAGTTTCCTGCCAGGCCTTAAGTGGAGACCCGGCCTCATAATCTTGGTTTTATTTCTCTAGAAGTAACTTCATTCTTAAAAGGAAGAGGGGCAAGAGTTGTGAATTTTCAGCCTAGATCTGTCACTACCTGGGGCGCCTAAGTCAAATCACACTTTTCAGACAGGGCTTTATTATTGTAAAAATGAAGAAATCGGACTTGACTAGAACTGTCCCTAAGACAGAAGCCCTTTAGAAGTACTAAGCACTGAAAACTCAGTTTAAGTGAACCGGTCCTCCACCTATGCTGTGTAAAATAAAAATTTCTAAATGACAACTTAAGAGAGGCTTGGTTTATATGTTCATTTAAACTTAATTGTAAGATTCTAGTTAGTTCATCAAAGCTGGATTTGGGGGCGCCTGGGTAACTCAGTCGTTAAGCATCTGCCTTAATCTGGGATGGAGCCCTGCATGAGGCTCCCGACTGGGTGGGAAGCCTGCTTCTCCCTCCCTTTCTTACTCCCCCAACTTCTGTTCCCTCTCTAGCTATTTCTGTCAAATAAATAAAATATTTTTTTAAAAAAACTAGATTTGACCCATTTTGGGGGGTCTTTGTTTTGCTGATATCTCAAATAGGTACCCACATTTCAGTCTTATTCTAGTTCCGCACAGGATCCTTTCTAAAACTTTGCCAGTTATCTGGACAGATCTCATCCCTTATTTTATGGAAGCTCTTCAACCATTTCCAACTTACAAGTATGTTTTCTCTGATCTAAAATGTTCACCATTTCCAGTCCACTTAACTCCTACTTATCAGTTCAAGCTTCACTTCTTCAGGGAAACAATTCTTGGTTCTCCAATCCAGATCAAGTGCTTTCTCACTTGTGCTCATTGACTCATGTTCCTCTCTCCTTTCTTTGCATATTCCTATTTGCTGTTAAAACAAACAAAAAACTTCTTGGAATTTTAACATGTGTAAATACTGTTTAAGTGTTCCAAATAAAAATTAAACTGAATTAGAAAACACTTTAAATAATTCCACATAGGAAAAAGGTGTTTAAGCCTAACAAAACAGGATAGACAATGGTTCCCAAGGGAAGTAATTTTTATGGTAGAAACAAACATCACTTCTAGTTTTCACTCCATTTACTCTCCTTGGACGTTCAAATGTCATAATGATAGTCATCATCCACATGAAACTATAGATGTAAGAAGAAAATCAATCTTCTGCTTATCCCTTCAGTACTACAGCCACTGACAAAGGCTGTTGTTTTTGAGATTTTGCTAATTGGACCTTAAGTTAATTTTACATTTTTGTTCAATGGGACTGCTATCAGAACAGTCTTGATTGTTGCAGTTATTTTCCTCTGCTTGTAAGTCACATTTTTTGATTTAGTGACGTATTTCAATGCATTTTTGTACTTCTGCTCAAATCTTTTCAACTAAAATTTACTGCACCACTGTCATCAGACACATTGGGCTACCCTTCCCAACTCCATGAAATATCACTAATTGCATTTAAAATAAATATGTGAAGTCGATTTCCTACCTCTACCCACTTATTTTTTTTATTTTTTTTTTATTTTTATTTTTATTTTTATTTTTATTTTTTTTTTTTTAAAGATTTTATTTATTTGACAGCGAGAAACACAGCGAGAGAGGGAACACAAGCAGGGGGAGTGAGAGAGGGAGAAGCAGGCTTCCCGCGGAGCAGGGAGCCTGATGTGGGACTCGATCCCGGGTCTCCGGGATCATGACCCGAGCCGAAGGCAGTTGCTTAACCAACTGAGCCACCCAGGCGTCCCTTTATTTTTTTTTTAAAGATTTTATTTGACAGAAACACAGCAAGAAAGGGAGCAGAAGCAGGGGGAGTGAGAGAGGGAGAAGTAGGCTTCCCGCCGAGCAGGGAGCCTGATGTGGGTCTCAATCCCTGGACTCTGGGATCATGACCTGAGCTCAAGGCAAACGCTTAACAACCGAGCCACCCAGGCGCCCCTTCTACCTACTTAGTAGTAGTAGTTTCTCAACATGCACTCTGAACTATCCTATAGATCATTGAAGGGATTTTTCGGAACCATGTTTCTTGTGCACTCCCAACCCGAAGTCCAGGACAGTGACAGGAGCTTTGAAAACACAAGAATTCAGGGATCAAGCAAGGTGCCATCAGAATACCGCCTTGCTGAGAGAAATTTATGTGCAAGTAAAAAATCTACACGTCAGACACCAGACAACTAATGCTTTATCTTCACTATTTTACTTAACCTTCACAACAAAGGGCATTATCCAGCAGAGTCTCTTATTTTCTAAATGAGAAACTTGAGACAAGTCAGGAGTCTAAACTTATAAAAGTAACAGGTTATATAGCTCAGAAGGTCAAACTTGGCTGAGATGGCTCCAAAGCCTCTACTCCTTACCATAGAGTAAAGCTTCCCTCAGGGCAGAAAACTCTAACAGGCCCGTTCCTGGCCCCAGGTAGAAGTCAAGGTTCCCTTAAGAACAGTTCTAAAATATTTGAAAGGTAAACTGATAACTCAAATAAAGAGTCAACCTAGGAAAAGGAGCAAAAAGTGAATGTAGTGGGAAGATCATTCCACAGGCTATCTTCAGGGAAGTATCATTCTCTTGTCCTCCCACCTTTGATAAATTTCCAAAAAAAAAAAAAGATTTCCATCATGTTGGCTTTTGAGCACACACTTTATTGCACTTCATTTTTCATACACCCATATCCCAGACAGACATATTTATTCATCTTTTTAATCCTCATAATCCTCAGGGCCTACCACATAGTAGGCATCAAGAAATATTTGATCTTTAAGGCACGGCCATTCATGCATCCATAATCCTTCTCATAGTCTGAAGAAGGTGGATATTCAGGCCTAACATGTATAGGCTGGGGAACATAATTCCCAATAAGCTCTTTTTCTAAAGGCAAAGGACAGCTCGTGTTTATTTTCAAAATCCAGGTGATCAGATGAGCCCGTACGTGGTTTGGTCATAACAGCTTGGCTTTCGTTTTCATTTTGAGAGTATGAAATAATCTTTAAAAGGCAAATACCAAACTACATTCACCTGCATACCACTCACTGTTTCTTTCCCTTCATATTTTGTCTTTATGAAAGCAAAGGATTTGTTTTTACCACTTCTAAGAGCCTTGATCCAGAGTAATTTTTGATCCTACAAAGGCTTTTTACTTCAGTTGTCATGTATAAAAACTGTGTGTCGAGACTGAAGATCACCCACTATCTTCTCTTCTATGTCTATGCCTTTTTCTACTTCTTCCTCTGACAGCAATATTTTGGTTTCTGAGTCTTTCGTTAAAATAACTACAGAGGACCGTCGTGACTCAAGGCTATTAGCCACCACCACTTGATGTCGATAAACTTTCAAAGCATTACGTGCACGATCAATTAGGATGGAAGGGTCAGTCTCCAACTTAAAGGAAATTATAAATGCTTTGGGAGCCCAATCTTTAACCAAAGGAGAAAGCATTTTTGGCACCATCTTCATTGTTACCTGTATTGGAAAAAGAAAAGCTTAATAAGCAAACAAAGGCCATTATCTACCAGGTCAGTCTCACGGGAAACTAAGGAAGCAGGGACTCAGATTTTTGGCAATGTCAACTTTAACAAATTTGTCAAACTTTTCAGAGCATTTTAAGTGCTTAGCTTAGGAGCCTTGGCTCTGTAGGGTTCATTAGGATACCTTATTCCACAGTTTCATACAAATTCTGAGACAAACCATGTCTTATGAATTAACCTTGCCCTACCACCCTTATCACCATTAACAGAGCTCTGAAAAACAGCACTGTATTTTCTTAAATATTTCCCTTACTTTAAACCAAAGACTGAACTAAACAAATCTATTCACACAAATCTGTAATGCAAATTTAACCTTGGCAGAAGTTTAATTAACTCTGGGTATTTAAATCTCTTAGCCTGAAATATTATCAGAATGGCTATTTGATCCCATTTAAAAACTGTCACTCGTAACATATCTTAGCACTGAAGAAACAGAACTGATTTTATTTTCACTTGATCAAAATTCCTACTATACCATTCTTGATCCCTTCTAAGAATGTTGAGTTGGTTTGTGTACTTTCAAGAAAGAACTAAAAAATACAGCATAAACTAAAGCTCCCAGAATTTTTAAAGAGTGAAATTACTAGATAATTATCAGGATTTCACAAAGTTAACAAGTGTGAGAGGGATCATATTCCCATTCCCCACTTAATTTTTCTGCTTATCATTTCCCACTACCTAAAATAGTATGCATTTGACTTATTTATGGTCTCTGTTCATAATGATGCCAGAATACTCTTTTCAAACAAAAACTACCTCGTTCTCCTACTTGTTTTCCTTAGCTCCACAGGATAAAGTCCAAGCTACTTAAGAAGGAATACAAAATCTTCTATGAAATAAGCTCTCTTCGGTCTGCCCGCCCACCTTGCGCCCCCCTCCCTGCTCTCCAGCCTTACCGAACAACTTCAGTTTACAGCACACTGTTCATTTCCAAACTCCAATTTGTACTCTATCTGGAATGACCTTCCCTACTTTGCTATACTCTCTGTTCCTCTTTTAAAATCCAGTTTACGTCATCTCCTCCAAGAAGCCTTTCTTGAATTCCCCAAGATTCACTCACCCCATGCTCTGACTTCACTTTGTACGTACCTCTACTAGAGCATTTATCACTCTGTATTGTAATTATGTCTGTGTCCAGCTCCCTCACTAGATTGTGAGGTTCTTGAGGGAGGGCGGTGTCTTATTCATCTCTGTATCCCTAGGGCCTATCACATTCGGAATGCAGAAAGGCCATCTCCAGATCAAGAGGGAATTAACCCAAGATTGATTATAGGGGATTAGATCTCTGGAAGAGAAGCGCCCATCACCTGCAGTGGGCCCCTAGATGACTGGATCTTGTGTTCAGGCATTTCTGAGACAGGAACATAGAAATCTGACACGGCCGCAGCCAGGTAAAACATCGCAGAAGAGCCTGCAGAGAGAAGCACAGGGTGTAATAAATTGGAGTGGGATATGGGATCAGCTCCTTTAAACTCAGGCTCCCCCGGCTGTTAAACTGCGGATAATGAAAAGGTGAGGGGGAAAGTGGGGAGAAAAGCTCTGCCTGCAGGAATCCCTGAACTCCTCTAAGCGCACGCACCCAGCGGATTGAGGGCCATGGCCGCAGCCTGCAGCAGATGCAAATAGTCCGCCAGAGTGGTGAACTCCACCGCCAGAAAGGTGCCGGCAGCCACAGCCTCCTGGTAGCTCCGCAGAGCCGTCGCGAAACCCGGAAGAGCATTCTCCTCGGCCTCCAGGCTCAGCAAGCCCGAAGGGGCTGCGCCGCAGGGCCGCAGCGCCGAGAGCCAGGTCTGGGGAGGGAAGCGGTGCGCAAAGGGGAAGGCGGAACGAGCGCGGTAAAGAAACAGGACGCCGTAACCCGCGGCCAGGAATGCCTCGGCGGAGGAAGCCCCGCGCCGCCCGCTGCTGAAGTTGTCCAGGAAGCGCACTGGCCGGGCTTCCAGGGGAACTTTGGTGCCGCCGGACGTGATCAACACCACTCGCCGGCCCTGCGCGCCCAGTCTGGCGGCGAAGCGAGCCATAACCTCGGCGTAGCGCACAGCACCCGCAGGTTTGGGAAACTCGGCGACCAGATCCACTTCCGCCATCAGTCCCGGGCGAGCCCGCACTCACGCACGCTCCGCTGCCGCCGGCGCCGCGGCCCTGCCCGGATTCCCCGGCCCCGCGCAGCCGCACTCGTGAGGGGGCGGGCCTTTTCCCTAAACGCCGCACGCCGGCGCCGGCTTTTTCTTCGCGCAGGCTCGCGTGCAGTTTTTGCCCCACCGCATCGCAGAGGTGACCCTGAGTTGTTTAAAGTTGTCGGCTGGGCAGGCATGTGGAAGGGCTGCCCCCCCTAGTGTTCGCTTCCTCCTCGGGTAGAGAACTGACCGTTTTTGCCTCTCACCGGCCACCGTATCGGCCTTTCTGGACTTAGGTTCCACTGTAATCCAACTGCCCGGCTTTTTAACCTTGGGGACTTAAGAGGAGGAATTTTGTGTTTTGGCTTGTTTCTTTGTTGTATTTAACCCCACAAATACACTCTAGATGTCAGTGGAGTCACGCCCCTCCCCCCATGCTCTTGAAATCCTGGGAACGAGGCTGCCGGATGGCGGTCACGTGATGTCTCCCCGGTCTTCCGTCCCCCCCTCCCCCCGTGTCCTCGCCGGGCAACCGTCCTGGAGACGACACTGCTGGCTGCAAGATGGACATCATCTACCCGCTGGCGGTGCCCAAGGGGCGCCGGCTCTGCTGCGAGGTGTGCGAAGCCCCGGCGGAGCGGGTGTGCACGGCCTGCACGGTCACTTACTACTGGTAGGCCCTGGAATGTGGCTCCTAGGTTCCTTGCGTAGCACCGGCCCTGCCAGGCAACACTCAAGGTCCCTAAGACTTCTGTGTCTGCCTCTTCTCCCACTTCCTCATTCGTTCGTTACCAGAGGTTTTGTTGACCGCCTACTGTGCGCTTGTGCGTTCTAGCAGCTGAAGTCATCGGGGGATACTTGGTGGCCTGTGCCCCCTTAAAGATCGAAAATACTGTGGAAGATAGATGAGTAAACAAACACACAAAAAGCAAACAAGATAATTTTTAGAGAGTCGTAAATGCCATAAAGACAAAGGAAATGTGATGGGAGTTTGGACGGCCTTTCTAAGGGTAGATACTGATTTGAAGATAAAGTAGAAACAGTCCGCCGTGGAAATGCTGGGGGAAGAGTAAGGCTCTGAGGGAGGGAAGACCCGTGTGCTTGAGGAATAGAAAAAAGGGCACAGCCAAGGTGGTGAAAGTGTGGGGAGGGTAGCAGAAAATGAGGTGAGTTTTCATTTATTCAACATAACATCCCCTAACTTTTGCTTCCTATTAGACCCTGAGATAAAACAGCCAGATTGCTGATGTCCAGAAACCTAGTCCAGAGCAGATTACCTTGTTTCTGAAAAGTCATCATAATAGCCCTGCATGACAAGTACCATCACTCAGGATGTGCTATTTCCTGTGCTATTTCCAGGATGTCACTCAGGAAGTGCAAATATTCATTGCATTTCCTGGGACCTCTGAGTTTGGAAGCATTATCTGGAAGGTTCTCTGAATGAATAATGTTTGAGATGACTCTCTAAAGGTCAGTAGGAAATGGCTAGGTGAATGAACAACAATGACAGAAGGGCATGGCACTAATCCTGGCATCCAGGTCTACTTGGAGAAAGGGTGAAAGAATAGTTTGTTCAGAGCTGAGTAGAGAAGGCAGTAGTGGAAGAAGCAGCCACTGATTTTCAAACTGCAAACTAGACGCATTAGCAGGCATGAATAAATCAAACATTTTAGGGGGAAAAGTAAAATAAGAAAGTATCAAAGTAATCCTACTTGAATTGTTTCTTGAAACTTTCTAGTATTTTATGTATGTGTTATGTAATGGTAAAATGTATTCCTTACTAAAAAGAAAGTTTAAAATCATTGTGATAGGTAGTAGTAGGAGTTTAAACCAACAAGATTGAGGTTAGGGCCAAATAGTGACATGAAATCAAGAAGTTTGTAATTTAACCTGTGGGAGGTCGTGGATGGTTTTGATGGGCTCTCACTTGTGTTAAGGAAAGATGACAGAAGTGTGGAAGCTCAATTAGAAGGGAGACCCTGGAGACTGCATAACTGATTAAGAATTTGTTGCAATGGTCCAAGTGGACAGTGAATATACCTCCTCAGACTGAATTGGGTGTCCCTCCTCAGTGCTGTCACAGCACTCTATATATTCCCTATCCTAAAACTTATGACATAGATTGAAATCCGTTAATAGTCTGTATTCCTTACTAGGTCTGTATAGCCCCTGAAGGGAGGGGTGGCATCAGTGTTTTCATTATCATTTCTTCATTGCATTTAGAATACAATTCAGAGTTTGTAGCAGAAACTACAAAGCCCTGGTCAGCTCTCAGCCTTCATTTCCCACCACACTTACCCTCTCTCTTCCTTGATGCAATTACAGAGGTTTTCTTTCAGTTCTGATTTCCTAAGGCCTTTCCTCCCTCAGTTTCTTTGCCTAGGCTCTCCCCACTGCTCAGAACCTCCATATCAACCACAGACCTTCCTAGGGCCCTCTCATCCTTCAGTTCTCAGAAATGTTATTTCTTCAGAGAAGTCTTTCTGAAAATAAGCTTCTCTTATTTTTTTGTCTCACCTTTTCTTCATTTTTCCTATACTTTTGGATTTGTGCTTGCTTGTTTAATATCTGTGTCTTTTACTGAACCTACTGGTCGCACATATCAGATACTCAGTGATCATTTTTTGAAAAAGCAAACTTCTGAATTGATAGTAAACTTATTAACACAGAGGGAGGTGGTGGTGGGTCATGCATTGGGTTGGGAACGTAGAGTTTGAGGGCCTTCAGGTCACTTGGGGGAAATAGCCAGTGAACAGCTTCAAGTACAGGCCTGGCACTCAAGGGAGAGATTGGAGTCCTTTGGCTGATACGAGCATCTACTTCTTTCCTTCTCGCCTTCATCCTGCAGCCAGAAATAATTCCTTCTTCCTCTCAGCTCACTTTGTAGTCACTCTATACTCTCAGTTGACTCTTACTTTCCTTCCTCATTTCAGTTGTCAGCAAGTGTGTTCGGTCAATTTTAATATGTTCCATTAATGCAGGATATTATATTGAATGCACACTGAAGGACTGTCACACATATGCTGTCTTTGATCTGTGTCATACCCATCTGTGTGTCTTGAAATAATTGAAACTAAATATTTGATGAAAGTATGAATAAATTATTTCCTATGCCCTTATCCACCATTATTTCCTTTCTTCTCTTTCACTGCCTTTAATTCTTTTTAAGGCCTTCTCTCCCTCCACCCCACCCTGCCTCTTTTCTCCAGATTTCTATATCCTTATGTCCTGGCAATTTCAAGATTTTTCCATAAAGTGGAACTGAGGTAATTGTTCTGTATCTCAGAAATGGGGGCCTTAATACTCCTCCCTCACAAGGTTTTTGTGGTTGAATGTAAAGCATGTGGCATCATGCCTGAGACCAAGTTGACCTGAATACATATTTTTTTTCTTCTTGTTCCAATTTAAGGAGTAGGAAGGACAGTCAACTTGAGTTTGTGACATTTTTTTTCTTTTTCTGCAAAAGAGTTTTTTCCCCGATTGTAAATGGAACTCATGCGTGCTGTAGAAAACTTGAAAATACAAAAAATAAAGAGAAATAATCCTTAATCTCACAACCCAGAGATTAATAACCTGACATTTTGATCAATTTCCTTATGTTCTTTTCCTCTACATACATCTGTTTTCTACACTGAAACATTACAGATGGCAAAAGAGGCTTCAGTACTGTAGATGAGCAAATCATAGCATATAGATAAGAGTAATTGGAAATAAGTTTTCCTTTTATTTTGCATATGGGGCACAAATTAAAATGCTTTCACCGGCCAGGAAGAGAAAACAGCAGTGAAGTGGTATTTAATAGTAGGAGACATAGGATCTGTGGTAAACTGCAGAATGACTATCCTGCCTAATGACATCTAAATTCAGTTTTAAAAACAGGATAATAGGGGCGCCTGGGTGGCTCAGTTGGTTAGGCGACTGCCTTCGGCTCAGGTCATGATCCCAGAGACCCAGGATCGAGTCCCACATCGGGCTCCCTGCTCAGCGGGAAGCCTGCTTCTCCCTCTCTCACTCCCCCTGCTTGTGTTCCCTCTCTGGCTGTGTTTCTCTCTGTCAAATAAATAAAATCTTTAAAATAAATAAATACATACATACATACATACATACATACATACAGGATAATAGCCAAACAAAGTACATCTGGCTCACAAGCTACTTGATTGAAAGCATAGTTTTCAACTCCTTCTTTATGCATGACCCTGTGTTGAGTATTAGGGGTGAGAGAGACAAATAAGGAAAGAGCTCATGAATATATAAATAATGCTCATTTTGGAAAAGCAAACTATGTCAAATGCTCTCAGTGGAACAAAACTCTAGGTTAAGGTTAGTTAAGTAATATTTCCATTGGTCACATAACTACTCAAGAAGCCTCTAATAAATACCCTGTGGAACTCAACTATGTCTGTATCCTGGCTCTTAACTGTTTTTATTGATTTGTTTACAATAATTCTCTATTAAAAATTTTTAATGCTTTTGTCATTTCTGTGATAGCCGTTGCAGTTCATAAAGAAAATACTTTAGTAGTGCCTGACTCAGGTCGTGGTCTCAGGGTCCTGTGATCGAGCCCCACATTAGGCTCCCTGCTCAGCAGAGTCTGCTTCTTCCTCTCTCTCTCTGACTCTCCTCTCTGCTTGTTCATTAAAAAAAAAATTATATACACACACACATACATACACACACTTTATTACATTTCTGTTGTCCCAGAAGAAGGAAGGAGAGAGAGTGCTTGAACAAAACTATATGTTGTCTATGACTGCTTTTCTGTTAAAAGAATTGAATTTTTGCAACAGAGACCATGTAGCTCTCAAAGCTTAAAATACTTACTAACAGGCCCTTTACAGAAATACTTTGCTGACCCTGTGCTAAGTTATTGTTACCAGTTTTAAGATACATATAATTGGAATCAAACAGTTAACTTAGTCACATTTGAGTAAAAATGTACAATAGGTGAAAGAGATGCAAAGATTCATGATTTATGTATCTAACAACAGAGTCTCAAAATGCATGAAATAATAATCGTCAGATTGAAGGAAGAAATAAATAATAGTTGAACACTTCAATTTTCCACTGTTAATAACAAACAGATTAGAAAGGCAAAAAAAAAAAAAAGGCAAAATAAGGTTCAAACAACACTATAAACCAACTAAACCTAACAGATACCTATAGAACACCGCCACCCACAGCAGAATATACATTCTTCTCGAACACATATGGAACTTTCTCCAGGATAGACCATGTGTTAGACCATAAAGCAAGTCTCAATAAATTATTATAAGAATTGAAATTATACAAATTATGTGCTGTAACGACAATGGAATGACATTAATCAATAACAAGGAAATTTGAGGAATATATGAATGTATGGAAATAACATAGTCTTAAACAGCCAGTAGGTCAAAGAAGAAATCACAAGGGAAATTAGAAAATGCTTTGAGATAAAATGAGAATGAAAACAAATATTAAAACTTACAGCATGGGGGCGCCTGGGTGGCTCAGTTGGTTAAGCGACTGCTTTAGGCTCAGGTCGCAATCCTGGAGACCGAGGATCGAGCCCCACATCAGGCTTCCTGCTCGGCAGGAAGCCTGCTTCTCCCTCTCTCAGTCTCTCTGCTTGTGTTCCCTCTCTCGCTGTGTTTCTCTCTGTCAAATAAATAAATAAAATCTTAAAAAAAAAAAAAAAACTTACAGCATGCAGTGAAAGCAGTATTCAGGGAAATTTCTAGCTGTAAACACATAAAAGGAAGATGTCAAATCAGTAACCTAGCCTTCCACTTTAAGAAATGAGCGAAAGAAAAGCAAACTCAACCCCAAGCTAGTGGAAGAAGGAAAATATTAAAGATTAGAGCAGAGATAAATGAAATAGAGACTAGAAAAGCAACAGAGAATCAACAAAACCCAAAGCTGGTTTTTTTCAAAAGATTAACAAAATTGACAAACCTTTAGCTAGATTGACCAAAAACAGAACACCCAAATTACTACTAGTCAGAAATGAAAGTGGGGACATTGCTAGCAACTTTGCAGAAATAAGAGATTATAAGAGAATAATATATACAATTGTATGCCAACAAATTAGAAAACACAGATGAAATATATATTCCTAAGAAGACACAAACTATAAAACTGACTCGAGAAAAAGTATATCTGAGTAGATCTATAACTAAAGAGATTTAGTTGGCAATCAAAAACTTTGCACAGAGAAAAGCCCAGTACCAAATGACTTCACTGGTGAATTCTATCAAATACTTCAAAAAGAATTAATGCCAATTTTTCAAAAAGTCTTCCCAGAAAATAGAAAAGGCAAAAGAAAAGTTCCCAACTCATTTTATAAGGCCAGTGTTATTCTAATACCAAATCAGACAAAAACATCACAAGAAAACTACAGATCAATATCCCTTGTGAATATGGATGCAAAAAATCCTTAACAAAATGCTAGCAAACCAAATCCAGCAGCATATAAAAAGGGTGATACTTCATGACCAAGTGGCATTTCTCCCAGGAATTCAAGGTTTGCTCAATATAGTTATATCAATTTAAGACATCATCTGAACAGAAGACAAACCACATAATAATATCAATAGATAAAGAAAAAACATTTGATAAAATCCAATACCCTTTGTGATAAAACAACAAATTAGGGATAGAGAGGAACGTTCATAAATTGGTAAAAGATATCTATGGTTAACCAATAAACACAAAGCTAACATCATAATTAGTGATCAAAGACTGAAAGCTTTCCCCCCTAAAATCAGAAATGAGATAAGAATGTTGCTTTCATCACTTCTATTCAACATTGTTTAAAAAATGCTAATTGGGGCAATTAGCAAGACAGTGAAATAAAAGACATCCAACTTGGAAAAGAAGGAGTAAAAGTACTTTTATTTTGCTGATGACATGATCGTCAATAGAGAAATCCCTAAAGAACCTATGAAAAAAGGACAACAAACTATTAGAGCTAATAAATGAATTCAGCAAGGTTACAGAATTCAAGATCAGTGTGCAAAAATCTGGCAATGAACAATCTGAAAATGAAGTTAGAAAAGCCATTCCATTTACAATAGCATCAAAAAAGAAAGAAATTTAACCAAAGAAGGGCAAGACTAAAACACTGAAAACTAAGAAACATTTTTGAAAGAAATTAAGGACCTACATAAATGGAACGATATTCCATATTCATAGTTTAGAAGACTTAATATTATCAAGATAGTAACACTTCAGATTGATCTATTGATTCAGGGCAATCCTTATCAAAACACAAATGGACACACTGATCCTAAAATTTAAATGGAAATGCAAAGTACCCAGAATAGCTAAAAGTCTTTTAAAAGAACAAAGCTGGAGGACTGATACTTTTCAATTTCAAATTTTACTACAAAGCTGCAGTGATAAAGACAGTGTGGTAGTGGCATAAGGATAGACCTATAGATAAATGGACTAGAATCGAGAGTCCAGAAATAAGCATGTACATTTATAGTCAACTGATACTCAACAAGGGTGCCAAGACCATTCAATTGGTGAAAGAATGGTCCCTTCTGGTTTCTGGCTTCTTACCATTAGCATAACGTTTTCAAAGTTTATCCCATTTCATTGCATTTATCAGTATCACATTCCTTTGTATGACTGAATAAATATTCCACCGTATGGCTGTATGTTTATCCAGTGCATAACTGCATAACCACATGCAAAAGAATGAATTTGGATTCCTACCTTACACCATAGACAGAAAGAGTTACATGTAAGAGCTAAAAAAAAAAAACTTTCAGAAGGAAAGACAGTTGGAAATCTGTGTGATTTGGGATTAGGCAACAGTTTAGATATGACACCAAAAGCACAAGGATCTAAAGAAAAAATAGATTAGTTGGACTCCACCAAAATGTAAAACTTTTATGTGCATCAGAGAACACTATCAAGAAAGTGAAAAAAGGGCAC
>PITA01008444.1:21984-84526 GCA_004023965.1 Spilogale gracilis
AAAAAAAAAAAAAGAAAGTGAAAAGACAACCCCCACAGAATGGGAGAAAATACAAATCATATATCAGGTAAGGATTTTATATCTAGAGTATGTAAAGAAAGGACTGTTGAGGGGCACCTGGGTGGCTCAGTTGTTGAGCGTCTGCCTTCAGCTCAGGTCATGATCCTGGAGACCCGGGATTGAGCCCAGCATCGGGCTACCCGCTTGGCAGGAAGCCTGCTTCTCCCTCTCTCACTCCCCTCCGCTTGTGTTCCCTCTCTATCTGTGTTTCTCTGTGTCATATAAATAAATAAAATATTTTTTTAAAAAAAGAAAGGATTATTGACACTCAATAAGAAGATCCAATCTAAAAATGGACAGAATATTTGAATAAACACTTTTCCAAAGATACACAAATGGCTCATAAGCACATGAAATGGTGCTGAACATTATTTGTTGTTAAGGAAATACAAAATAAAACGAGATACCACTTCACACACATGAAAATGGCTGTAGAAAAAAATAGAATAACAAGTGTTGGCAAAGATCTAGAAGTGAACCCCTCCTGTATCGTTGCTGGGCTGTAAAATGGTACAGCCTCTGTGGAAAACAGTTTGGCAGTCCTCAAAAAGTAAGAGTTACTATATGACCCAACAATTCCATTCTTAGGTATATACTCAAGAGAATTAAAACATGTTCACACGAAACTTTATGCACAAATGTTCATAGTGGCGTTGTTCATAATAGCCAAAAAGCAGAAACAACCCAAATATCCACCAACATGAATGGATAAACATACAGCCATACGGTGGAATATTTATTCAGTCATACAAAGGAATGTGATACTGATAAATGCAATGAAATGGGATAAACTTTGAAAACATTATGCTAACGGTAAGAAACCAGATACAAAAGGTCACCTGTTGTCTATTTCCATTTATATCTAATGTCCCCAACAGGCAAATACATAGAGAAAGTAGATCCATGGTTTCTGCACACCAGTGGGTGGAGAAAAGAATGAGAGAACCAGCTACAGAAAATGGCGTTTCTTTTTTGAGTGAGGAAATTGTTCTGAAGTTAGGGTGACAGTTTTACACCTGTGTGAATATACTAAAAACCACTGAATTTAAATTATACTTTAAAATGGTGAATTTTCTATGGTGTGTGAATTAGGTATCAATTTAAAATTATAAAAAAATGAATGGAGAAAGGGTCAAAGTCGGGTAATGGATTTGAGAATCAGTCATAGAGCCAATTATTTAAGGAATGGGAGTGGATTCTCTGTAGGACTGTGGCCCTGTCCAGTAAAGTGTTCAAAAATACTAAATCCGTATGTAAAACTCAGAAAAGCTTTCTACCAAACTGTCGCAGTGCTTCTCTCTGGAGAGCTAAAAATCAGCTGGCTCTAGAGTATAGGCTTAGAGTAACTCCTTACGCTCTTTACTCTTGTACTTCCTTATCTTTGAAATAATAGGTCTTGTTTTGTTCTCAAAAAGTTAAATAGTTACTAGCAAAAGCACCTGCTGCCCTGCTGCCCTAGTGTGTGCTTGAAGACAATGTCAGCGCACTCTCCAGACCTTTCCCTTCCCAAGACAAAGATGTTCACATCTATCAGCTTTGATGTTCAGATAGTCTGAAAATGGCCTTAGAACAAGGTTATAAGCGAAGCAGAAGAGGAGATCAGCTCCAGCATCACCACGGGACTTTGTGACTTGGAAGTGTGACCTGTGCCTGAAGAGACAGCAGCCTCCCACCCCCACTAGTTGTTACACCACCACATAACCACATGAAAAAGAAGAGGGTTGTGTCCAAAGGGCTTTGGGTTCCCTGCCTGATACGTGTTGTCCTGCCTTTTCTAGTTTTTAGGGCAAGGCCAGTAGGGCTGAAGCTAGAATCTCAGGCCAGGCCAAAGGGAAAGGTAACGAAGTCCATGTTTTCATTGGCAGTGGTGTGGTTCATCAAAGAGCAGACTGGAACAGCATCCATGAGAAGATATGTCAGCTGCTGATTCCGCTGCGCACTTCCATGCCCTTCTACAACTCAGAGGAGGAGCGGCAGCACGGCCTCCAGCAGTTGCATCAGCGGCAGGTGGGTTCCAGCGGGGCTGGGATGGGTGGAGTCACCAGCACTGCGAATCCGCCCCAGACAAAGGGTGTGCTACGTCGGGACCACCAAACTGAAACCTCTTTGAGGACAGAGACTTTGTTTTATCACTTTATGTCCTCAGTCATTTGTTCTCCACGTAGTTACTGAATACCTACCGTATTGTTCCGAGGGCTGCTGTAACAGATGCCATTATGCCGCACGCTGGCTTGAAGGCCAGGAAGTGTTGAAGTCCAAGTTCAAGGATAGGTGTCTGCAGGTTTAGTTTCCTGAGGACACTTGCATCCCTGGTATTTTCCGAATTTCTTCCTGTTTTAAGGACACGGGTAAAATTGGATCGGGACCACCCTAAAGGTCTCATTTTAACGTAATCACCTCTGTAAGGCTCCGTCTCCAAATGCAGTCACATTCTTAGGTACTAGGGGTTAGAGCTTCAACATATGAGTTTGGGCAATAACATTCATATATACCAAGTATGTTGATAAGAGCATAGGTACCTAGAAGGAGATAAAAAAAAATGGTGTACAAATACACTGGTGAATTCATAAAGGATTTAAAGGCTTCTATCATGACATTGATAGCATCTCAAATATTAATCTCAAAACACCAGATCCATCAATTTTAGAGTTGTGGCACTTTGAGAAGGGCTTTGGTACAATGCAAAGTTAAAGTTATTTCTGGTATTCGGTAAGCAAGAAAACTCCAGAAGGAAAGAGAAATGTCTCACTCAAAATTGTAACTCGATTGGAAAGTTAGAATGTGTTAGAATGTCTGGAGACATGATAGTTTTGTTAAACTACAACTGTATTACAAACACAAGAATAATATTTATTTAATAACTTTATACTGAGCACTCATTTATGCTGATCAATGAGCCAAAGTGAAAAGACACTTATTGCTGACCTTGAGGAACTCACAACCCAGGTTTCCTTTTTTATATCACCTATTTTGGGTCTCATGTCCACCTTAGTACAAGCAGGTTGGGTAGGTGCCCTCAACCAGTTCGTTAGGTTCTGGCCTTACCCCTGGTGTACTCATGTCCACCATTGCCTTTTCCCTTTAGACGGTCTCAGATGGTCTAGTTTTTTCTTCCACAGAAGCATTTGATTGAATTCTGCTACACCGTTGCCCAGAAATACCTCTTTGAAGGAAAACATGAAGCTGCTGTTCCAGCAGCTTTGCACTCACTTCGCTTCCGCATGAATGTGCATGGCCTGAGTTCAGTAGAGCTTGTACCTGCTTACCTGCTATTGGCCGAGGCGAGCCTTGGTAAGTGCATTGACCTGAGTCCTCTCCCCACAGGCGCCTTAAGGAGCACTATATTGGGATCAACCAGTGGCCAAAGGGTACAGCCTTGGCAGTAGCACCAAGATACCTTTTGTAAAAGAGCAGTGTCACTATAAAGTCAACTGGGCTACTACTGATGGAACTCCGCTCTAGCTGGCCTAAGCAAAAGGAGGACATTTATTAGGACACTAGAGTGTCTCAGGGGAATTGAGGCTTCCTGAGGTCCTAGAACCAGAATGTTATAACAGACTTTCTCTCTTGGGCCTTGTGTCTTGTCTCTGCTTCTGTCGCAGCATCTGCTTTATTTACCATCTCTGCAGACCAGGTTTTTCTACCCTATGCCTGCCACAGAGGACAGCTACCCTAAAATGTCAGATGTAGCTGAATTTCCATGTCCTCTAGGTTCAAGGAAGGTAGTAGAAACAATTAGCATCTGATTTCCAGTGTTAAATTCCAGGATTATAGAAACCTGCTTCTGTGGATGGGAGAGGGAGATGGGAGAGAAAAACAACTGTATCACTCTCTCACTCCCGCTGCTTGTGTTCCCTCTCTAGCTGTGTTTCTCTCTGTCAAATAAATAAAAAAATATATTTTAAAAATAAAATGAGGGGGCGCCTGGGTGGCTCAGTTGGTTAAGCGACTGCCTTCGGCTCAGGTCATGATCCCGGAGACCCGGGATCGAGTCCCACATCGGGCTCCCTGCTTGGCGGGAAGCCTGCTTCTCCCTCTCCCACTCCCCCTGCTTGTGTTCCTTCTCTGGCTGTGTTTCTCTCTGTCAAATAAATAAAATCTTTAAAATAAAATAAAATAAGCCTATTAAAAAAAAAGAGTTGGAAGCTTAACCAATTATTGAAATAAGTGCCTAGAAGAAAGGAAGAGGTTTTTAAGAAGGTACATAAAAAGAAACCCGGTCCAGTCTGGGGGCTTGGTGAGGCTTCCAGACAAGGGGGTGGTAACTCATGAGCTAAGAGCTGACGGATGAACAGGAGGTATTTAGGTGGAAGGGCGTAGAAGAGAAGTGGGGAGCGTGGCTCAAGAAAGCCCTTCCAGAACAAGAAGAGAGAAGGCCAGTGTAACCAGAAAAGAGAGAAAAGATGTAAGATGAGGTGATGGGATTCATAAAGCCTGGACCAAGCTGTACCTCATAGGCTGCTTGGGGAATCTGGTCTTTCTTTAGTGGAGTGATTTGACCCACATTTTTTGTAGAGGCCAGAGATGCAAAGAGCCCAGTTAGCAGGCAATAGTACAGATGGGAAATGATTAAGACTTGGGCCAGGCTGAACTTTCCCAAAATTCCACAGCTAGTCAGTGTCAGAAATACACAGAAATTGAGCTGTATTTCCTTGTCCAGTGCTCTTCCCAGTAGTTTTGGTATGGGACAGTCTGGAATGGGGAGCCAGACCTGAGTGGGGTGAGGAGGGCATTCTTGAAGTTATGTAGCCTGGCATGGGGGAGTCAGACTCCAAACCAGTGAGGAGGGGAGCCATGCAGAAGAGGCAGCCCTGAATGAGGAGTCAGAGCCCATGGATGGAGAGAAGGACATCTGCAAGGTGAAAAAGTAGGGTTGGAGATGGGATATTGGTTCATACAGGGGAACTGATGAAGTATATAAATGTATTAATGAAAAAGGAAGCCAGCATTCTCACTGTCCAAGAAATACAGATATAGAATGGGAAGAAATTAGATCGAACCCTCTGGTTGTGTTGGACTGAATTTAGAAGTACTGGTATGGACCCATAGTCATATCTCTATGTGTATAGAGAGAGAGTGAGAGAGAATGAATTTAGATGTAATGTATAGATACATTATTATTTTTATGCATATTCCATCTGTCCCCTGGAAGGTATAAGAGCAACCCTACCTCAATAACAGCACATATGTCTAGTGCACAACTCTTGCCTTCTGAATTCCATTTTTCCTAAAAAAAAACCAAGGCTCCTTGATGGTATGTTCCAGAAAGCAGAAAGGTGATCGAAGAACAATGGGGATGTGTCAAGCAGACACGGAATCCAGTCTGAATGGGCTGCCACTTGCCAAGTCAGGAATAGCCTCAGCATTAAATTAATGATATTAACAGCTTATTAATCCATTGAATAGACTAGGGAACCAAGAGTTCCTAGTAATATAAATAAATAAATGAATATATTGAAAGTCTGAAAGAGTGGGATATTTATATAGTTTCAGAATACCTCCCCATAAAATATTTATTAATTGCAAAAAAGAGGAAGAGTATACAAAGAAGAAGCCTGGCAGAAATCACCTTAATAAAGTAACTTAATTGGGTGCCATCAGGAAATGGAACAAACTGAAAACACATGCCAACTTGCAGGATGAGATTCAAACAACACAGCCCCACCCCTGTGACACTCCTGCCAAAGAGACATCACCTGTGTCCAGCCCTGAGGAGACATTAGAGAAACCCAAATTGAGGGACATTTTATAGAACACTTGGCCTTTAATCTTACAAGTGTCAGAGTCAAACAAGTTAAGAAAAAATTGGGAAACTATTCCAGAATGAAGGAGACTAAAAACACACAGCAATGTGAAATGAAAAACGTGATTTTGAACTGTATCCTTCTGCTGTCAAGGTGTGATTGGGACAACCAGAGAAGTGTGAACTGGGTCAGCTTAGTAGATGGTGGTAGACGATGGTAGACAATAGTAGACGATGGTTGTATGGCAGTTATGACGGAGAACGTCTAGGAAATGCATCAGGCAAGCAACTTACTCTCATGTAGCTCAGGGAACAAGAGGTGCTTTTTTTTTTTTTTTTTAAGATTTATTTATTTATTTATTTGACAGAGAGAAACACAGCTAGAGAGGGAACACAAGCAGAGGGACTGAGAGAGGGAGAAGCAGGCTTCCCACCGAGCAGGAATCCCGATGTAAGACTTGATCCCGGGTCTCCAGGATCGTGACCTGAGCCGAAAGCAGTCGCTTAACCAACTGAGCCACCCAGGCGCCCCCTCATTTTATTTTTAAAAT
Source organism: Spilogale gracilis (assembly GCA_004023965.1). Lineage (NCBI taxonomy): Eukaryota > Metazoa > Chordata > Mammalia > Carnivora > Mephitidae > Spilogale > Spilogale gracilis. The sequence continues at coordinate 28,339 of PITA01008444.1, forward strand.
ATATTTTTTTATTTATTTGACAGAGAGAAACACAGCTAGAGAGGGAACACAAGCAGCGGGAGTGAGAGAGGGAGACCAGGCTTCCCGCCGAGCAGGGAGCCTGATGCAAGCTTCGATCCTGGAAGTCCGGGATCGTGACCTGAGCTGAAGGCAGAGGCTTAACCACTGAGCCACCCAGGCGCCCCAAGCTTCAAACTCTTAATTTCGGCTCAGGTCATGATCTCAGGGTCATGAGACTGAGCCCTGCATCTGGCTCTGCAGTCAGCAGGGAGTCTGTTTGAAATTCTTCCCCACTCCGTCGCCCTCTGCCCCTCCCTCATCTTGCATGTGAGCTCTCTCTAAAATAAATAAATAAAATCTTTAAAACAAACAAACAAACAAACAAAATAAGGGCGCCTGGGTGGTTCAGTCATTAAGCATTGGCCTTTGGCTCAGTCCATGGTCCTGGAGTCCTGGTATTGATCCCCGAATTGGGCTCCCTGCTTAGTGGGAAGCCTGCTTCTCCCTCTCTCACTCCCCTTGCTTGGGTTCCCTCTCTAGCTGTGTTTCTCTCTGTCAAATAAATAAAAAATATATATTTTAAAAATAAATAAATTAAATAAAACTCCCAAAATACTACAACTAATTATTATATATCCATTGAAGTGGTTGCTTAACTTTTTAAAAGATTTTGTTTATTTATTTGACAGAGAGAAACACAGCTAGAGAGGGAACACAAGCAGGGGAGTGAGAGAATCAGGCTTCCCACTGAGCAGCAAGCCTGATGCACAGCTCCATCCCAGGACTCCGGGACCATGACCTGAGCCCAAGGCAGATGCCTAACGACTGAGCCACCCAGGTGCCCCGATGAGATTGCTTAATTAAAGTTTCTCTTTCCTACTAGACTGTAAGCTCAGGGAGAACTGGAACTGTCCCTGTTCTTACTCCTAAGAGTGATTTCACATTCAGAACAGCACTTAGGATAGAGGAGGTGCTCAAAAACTCTTCTTATAGAACCTGACATCTGGTGGGCACTGTGAAACCATTTGGTGAATCTGAGTCCCCTTCACTGAATTGTTTTGAGGATTAAATGTAATGAACAGGAGAGTGCTTTGCAATCTGGAAAGTCCCATCTAAATGGAAGTTCTCATTATACCTCCCCCAGTCATTGAAAACCTTGCCAACCTTTTTGAAAGTCTAAATAAATCACATTCCTTGTGCACATGTCTCCTTCTCATCTGAAAGATTCCTCCAGACTGGAGTGGAGAAAAATAAGAGGTATTTAGCCTTTTCTTTCTTTTCTTCTCTTCTTTTCTTTTGGTAAAACTTTGGAATTTTAATCAACTAGAGATGGTATTTTCAATAACACTTCAAAGAGCCACCTTACCTGGGACGCCTGGGTGGCTCAGTTGTTAAACATCTGCTTTCAGCTCAGGTCATGATCCCAGGATGCTGGGATGGAGCCCCAGCTCCCTGCTCAGTGGGAAGCCTGCTTCTCTGTCTCCCACTCCCCCTGCTTGTGTTCCCTCTCTCTCTCTCTCTCTCTCTCTCAATTAAATAAATAAATAAAATATTTTTTAAAAATCCACCATACTCATCTTCCCCCACTCCAGTCAGCACTTCAGAAACAGGGAATCTGGATTCAAATTCCAACTCTTTTTAAAAAAAAATTATTTACTTACTTTAAAGAGACAGCAGAGTGCACACACACGCACACACACAGGTGGGGGAGAGGCAGAGGGAGAGAATCTTCAAGTAGACATCCTGCTAAGTGCAGAGCCTGTCAGAAGGCTCTACTCACAACCCTGAGATCATGACCTGAGTTGAAATCAAGAGATGCTTCACCAACTGAGCCACCCAAGGACCCATCTTCTTAATAAGGGCTCTTAAAGTACTCTTTTTTCTGCCTGGAATGCTTTTTTCTCCCTTATATATAGCTGGCTTCTTTCCAATCATCAGGTATCTGTTTAAATATCACCTTCTCAGAGAAGTATTCTCTAATCATCCAATCAAGGTAGGTTTCTTCCTGCTTATTTGGATGACTGTGTTCTATTCCTTTCCTCCATTGGACTTTATTTTCTTTATTTTTTTTTAAAGATTTTATTCATTTATTTGACAGAGAGAAAGAGAGAACAAGCAGGGGGAGACTCAGGCTTCCTGCTGAGCAAGGAGCCCAATGCAGAACTCAATCCAATGACCCAGGGATCATAACCTGAGCTGAAGGCAGAGACTTAACTGACTGAGCTATCCAGGCACCCCTATATTCCTTTGTCTATTGTACTTCCCTTTATTATATACTCCTTGTGGTCAGAGATCATATCTGTTTTATGCACTAGTATGCACCGAGCATCTAGCAAAGTGCTAGAGATCCTAAATGAAGTGAATGTGTGGTTGAACAAATGAATGAAATTTCCTCCTCTGTACATTGCGCCTCAGATATATATTTCACAGGGTTGTTGGCAGACTTAGGTCACAGATGCAAATGGCCTAGCAGAGTGTGCAAACAGCAAATAGCAAGCCCTTATTAAATGTGAATTCCCTTTCCTTCCCCTGGGTGCCTCCCAGCGTCACAGATAGCTATCTGTGACTGCTTTGTTCTGTGCTCCTTTACTTTCATCATCAAGCCTTCCAAAATCTTCCCCCTTAATGTCTCTCCAATCAGCTGCTAGCCCAGGTAAGCCTGTTGTCTTACCCTGTAGATAAGAGCTCTTGCTCCTTGACTGGCTATCCTTTCTTACTCTTCCATCTGTTAGTAATGGACCCTTTAGGATAGTCTCACTTCCTTTGGCAACTTCGTGTATCTAGTACCTCCACTCCATCCCTACACCTGTCCAGGCAAGCACTTTGTAGAAGAAGGCATGCCTAAACTTACCCACTCACCGGCCGGTCTTAGTTCTGGCCTGCTGGAAGCAGCAGCGCATTCCTCCTTCCTCACTATACCTGCTCTCTGGATTTGAGGCTTCAAGGTTTTTTCTCCCAGGTGTGTCTTTTCCTTTGAGATGCTTGTTTAGTTGCTGGTTCAGCTTGGCCTTGGGGCCTTCCTTCTTTGGCATTGCCTCCTTGAAGGGAAACTGCATAATATTGATTCAGTTTCCACTATAGTCCATGCCCTCTGCCAGTTTCTCCCCATCTAAATAATCCTTGCTAAGAGTCATTTGCTCCGTCTAAAGCTCTTGTTTTATAGAGAAAATCCAGATGGAATATGTGACTTGCCATGTTTGCGTGAGCCAGAATCCTCGGCCTCCACCTCTTGCTTCTAATCTAGTTTTTTCCCATTCTAGTTTGAACTTCAGTCAAGTGAAGTTACTTTTTTCCTCCCTTTGATTGCTTCTTCAGCTCACATCCTTTAATTCAGTGACCTGTGATTACATCAAGAGTAGGTAATTTGCCTGCATAGGAGCTAGGCCTGGGAGGGAGGACACGCAGAACAAAGACTGACTTATAATGGCTTTGTGTCCTCATCTCCTGACCTTTTCTGGCACCAATTCTGCTGCAGCGCCGGTCATAGGGGACACCCCGTACCCAGAGCGTACCTCCTGCTGTGCACAAGGCAGACAGAGTAGTATTCCATCCAATTCCGACAGCCTCCCTAGGAGGCAAGCCAGGAGGCAGGAGACTCTTATGCATCTTTACAACCAAACGAAAAGTTTTAAGTGTCAACAGGATCTGAATATTATAAATAAAGGTGCCTTCTACTTAGGAACCATGTGATGTCCATTCTAGCTCCTAAATATCTCTTATGTATCTGCTCCACCTTCACTCACTGCCTTAGTTTGGGCTCTTATCAGTCCTTGCCTGAACTCTTTCAGAAGGTCCTCTAGCAAGTCTTTCACTCCACGTCCTCCCCTCTCATCCCTCCTCCACCCCGGCTCCTGGGGATCCTTCTAAGTCGAAATCCAATTCTCTCTCCCTTTCTGAAAATCCTCCGGTGTTTATCCACATGCATCCCGTTCCTTGGCACAACTAACTAAGCCCTCCAGCTCTCCATGCCTGTCCCTGTTCAGCCTTGTTTCCTGCCACTGATCCCTCACGCTTTGTGCTCCAGCATCACAAACCCGTATATGGTTCCCTAGACACAGCCCACTGTCGCTCATCTCCATGGTTCCACATCTCTGTTACCTCTGCCCGGGTACCCACCTGCCCTTCTCTGTCAGGAAAACTTCTGTTCATCCTCAAAATACAACTCAAATTTTCCCATCTTAGTTCAGCTGCTATAATGAGTACCACAGATGGGGGGCGGAGCTTAAACAAGAAACGGTCCCTTCTCACAGTTCTGGAGGCTGAAAGTCGAAGACGAAGTTACAGCAGATTCGATGTCTGGTGAGTGCCCACTTCTGGGCTCAGGAATGGCCACTTTCTCACTTACCCTCATATGGCAGAGAGAGGGGCCACCCCTCTTGTATCTCTTCTTTTATGGCACTAATCCCATTCATAGGGCTCCACTCTCATGACCAAATTATGCCCCACATCCAAATACCATCATTTTGGGGATTAAGGCTTCAACTATGTATTTTGGGGGATACAACATTCAGTCCATAGCACTGGCCTTGCCTCACACCATTCCATTGTCCCTCTCCACCCCATCCATAGAATTAAACACCTCCTACTCTATGCCACTTCCAAACCTTATGATGCTATTTTTGCTGCACTTATACTATGTTATAAATATACTGTCACCCACTCATTCCCTGAACGTAGCTATAAATTTTTCAAGGGCAATGGCTTTGATTCATCTTGGAATCCTCATCTCTCAATACAAGGCCTGGTACATAAAAGATATTACGTGTACATGACACATATTTTTAACTGAGATACAGTCCATGCACATAAAATACACTCTTTTAAAGTACAATTCAGTGGTTTTAGTAGATTCACAATATTGTGTAACCATCACTACATCTAATTACTGAACAGTGTAGTCACCCCAAAATGGACCTCCGTACCTAGTTACACTCCATTCTCCCTCCCCACAGTCCCTGGCCACCAGTTTCTGTCTCTATGGATTTGTCTATTCTGGACATTTCCTGTCAATGGAATCATACAATATGTGATCTTTTATATCTTTCACTTAGTAAAGTGTCCATGTTGTAGCATATGTCAGTACTTCATTCCTTTCTGTGAGTGGGTAATATTCCACTCATGGATATGGCTCCACCACATTTTGTATATCTACTCCTCAGGTGATGAGCATTTAGGTTGTTTCTATTTTGTGGCTCTTGTGGCGAGGCTGCCATAAATGTTCACGTGCAAGTTCTTGTGTGTCAATAAACGTCTGAGTCAATGAATAAGCGAATGAATGGGCGCAGACTCATTTCATCCCGTGTCCTCTGGCCAGAATGTGAATTGTAACCTTCTTTACTTTTTTTGGGCAGGTCTGGGCCAGATTGTCCAAGCTGAGGAGTATCTATCCCAAGCCCAGTGGACGGTTCTCAAATCAACTGAATGTTGTTATGCTACCCACTCTTTACTGCATCGGAACCTGGGACTTCTCTATATAGCTAAGGAAAACTATGAGGAAGCCCGTTACCATCTGGCCAATGATGTAAACAAGCTAAATTATAACATCTGAATGTTTCTGGGAATAGCTATGCTTAGTTTTGTTTGTTCTTTTTTTTTTTAAGATTTTCTTTCTTGATTTGAGAGAGAGAGAGAGCATGACGGGGGAGAGAGGGGCAGAGGGAGACGGGAAGCAGACTCCCTGCTGAGCAGGGAGCACCATGTGGGGCTCTATCCTGGGATTCCAGAATCATGACCTGAGTGGAAGACAGAAGCTTAACCGACTGAGCCACCCAGGCGCCCCTGTTTGTTCTTTTTAATTGAGCATTTCTCTAAAACTTTCTGTTGACAACTGACTGGTGAGGTATTTGCAAGAACACAGTTCTGACAACCTGAGTTCAAGCCTTTCCATTTCCTGGCTCTGCATCCTTGGCCAGGTCACTTCTCCAAGGCCAATTGCTCTGAAGATAATAGAGGTAGAAGAGCACAATGGTTAAGAGAAGGGCTTTACTTTTACTCTCGAGCATAGTGTTGGACAGATTATTTCACCTCTTTCATCAGCATAAGACAGAAATCTTCAAATAGTGTAGGTCTCATTGGGTCATTGAAGAGATTAATAATAGAACACTGTTATGTGCAGCAATTTGCTATCATTTTCATATTTATAACACCAATGTTTCTACTTCAGACTGTGGTCATTACATTTAAATCAGCTGTTTGTATATGAATGTTCTTTATAAACTGTAAAACTACATACAGATGTTAGATAAGATGAGGATGAGGGTGATGATGGAGCTGTTTCTCCAAAGTTTAATGGAGTTTTCTATAACGATTTCAGTGGTGGACAATATGACCAGAGAGAAAGGTCTTGAGCCTGAAATCTGCATGAGGTTAGGGTCAGGATGGAGTCTCAGCACCAGTTGGTTCTCTCTGTAGCCTCTCCACTGGGCAACCCTCCCCCGATTGCCTCTACAGCACAATGCCCATAAATCCACTGGAAACATTCTTGTGCTTGTTAGTCTCCATATCCCTTTATCCCAAATCCATTTGCTGCTCTAGTATGCCCCGGGAGGCTGAGCTCTAAGGACTACACAACCCAGAACCCATTGCTTTCTGGCGTCTGTTGGATTTAGAGAGTGCAATACATGGCAGGGGAGTGGATGTTAGGAAGAGATAGAAATTGGGTATCTACTCTCTCTACTGACTTTCTGCTCCATCCCAGTTCTGGCAGGAGCCAGAGTGTTCCTCCATGGCCACAACTCCAGGCAGGTGGCCTTCTCCCAAAGCTCTTGCTCTTGTGGGGCTCTGGTGACCCTGTTTTCTCCCTCCCTTTTTCAAGAGTCAGGACAGTAATTATTTCTTGCTGTTGAAAGCCCTGGTGTTTCACTAGCTCTTGTTGGTTCCTTAACCTCTGTATGTCTCTTTAAATAATCCTTTCATTGAACTATCTTCAGGAAGTACTTTGAGGGCGCCATCTATTTCTACCTAAGAGACTGACTAATACATTTCTTCATTTGTGTTTTCTCTGTACTCTCACAACAAATTAAGCAGAGGCGCAGAGTCTGTCTTGAGTTAGGCCATACAGTTAAGAAATAGATCAAGCTCAGATTCTTCAGTCTACCTTAAAAAAAAACAAACCCAACCATATCTTTATGGATACATATCATAAAATTCACTCACTCTAATTGTACAACTGAATGATTTAGAGTAGACTTAGAGAGTTGGGAAACCATCAGCACAACCCAGTTTTAAAACATTCTCATCACCCCAGAAGCCCCTCACACCGATTTGCAGGTCATTTCTCATTCTGACTCCATGGCTCCAGGCAATCACTTTGTCTCTGTAGATTTGCCTTTCCTGGACATTTAATGCAAACAGAATGATATGTGGTCTTTTCATTTGACTTCTCTCACTTAGTATAATTACTTTGAGGCTCATCAGTGTTGTCATATCAATGCTTCATCCCTTCTGTTGCTGCGTAGTACCCATCATCTGGAAATACACAATTTGTGTGGCCATTCATCACTTGATGAACACTGGGGATGTCCCTACTGTTTGGCTGTATTAATAACCCTGCTCTGAACATTTGTATCCAAGTCTTTGTGCGGATACATGTCTTCATTTCTCTTGGGTGTAGTCTAAGAATGGAACCGCTGGGTCACATGGTTACTCACCATTTAACTTTTTGACCTGCTTTTCACAGGGCTGCATTGTTTTCTAGTCTCTCCAGCAGTGCGTAAGGGGTCCATTTCCTCCCCACCCTCACCAACACGTTTTCTGCCTGTTTGAGCCATCCTGGTGCGTTTGAGGTGGTATCTCATTGTGATTTTATTTTGTCTTTCTTTACAGACTAATAATGTTAAGTCTCACTTCATGTGTTACTAGCCATTGGTGTATCTTTTTGGAGATATGTCTATTCAGATCCTTCGCCCACTTTTTAATTTTAATTAAGCTGTTTTAAAAGTCCATTACAAACTCTAGGTGCACAAGTTCTTTATCAGATGTATGATTTACCAGGAGAAATAAAGCACCCCTTCTTCCTTCTGATATAGATTTATTTTGCCAGTTGTGCATTTGGAACAGAGGACATCAGGACCTCAGGGGGCTACTTTCACCTGGCTAATATCTTCTATGGCCTTAAAAAGTTGGACCTGGCAGACACGTTGTACACCAAGGTGAGCTGGGAAATACAGGAGTTGAGCCTTGGTACTTCGGCCTTCTAAGTTACGACTGGTGTCAGACCTCATGAGAAACTTGAGGACAGAGAGATGAAATGACTTGCCCCAAATCACACGGTCTGATACATGATATATTCCACTTTCCTTTTTTCCTGTTTCTCTGCTAGCAAAATAGACTAGGCTCAGGTCTGGCCCGCTACTTGGATTGTGTCTGTTTTCCCAACAGGTCTCTGAGATCTGGAGTAAATACTTGAATGATCGCTATCAGGTGCTCTCGCGGGCTCGCATCCAGCAGATAGACTTACTGGGCAAACGATTTGAGACGGACACTGGCCTGGGTAAGTGGCAGCTCTCTCTGGAAAGCAGAGCAGTGACTTCACTCCTTCTAATCCACAGGACTGTCCCCACAAGGGAGAGCCACCACCCCTGTCATGGAGCACATCAGTGCCATCTGTATTTTGATGATGAGAACACAGATGGGGAAATCAAAGAGATTCCACTAGTGTTGGGAAGAATTCAGAGCCCTTGCACCATACACAGCCTTTCTGGGGGCTCATAAGGGACAGATGTGGAGAGAGAAAGGCCTACCAGAGCCCCCCATGATTTCTGTAGAGCCTCCGTTTCTGATGTGTTTTCCCTCCAAGACACATAAGCCAGGGTAAACTCTCTAAAGAAGTCACACTGCTCATCTGTTCTGCGCCTTCTCCTCTTCCTTTACTGGACAGTGAGCTTCTCAGTGGCACAGCTGAGTGTCGTCCATGTCTCTGTCCCCAGGCTCAGCAAAGGGTGAGCACCACACAGCATCATTCCCTCTGAGGTATAGTAAAAAGGGACAGAGGACCCAGTTTCTGCTCAAAAGACACCTACAGTGTGGTTGATGGCATAGAATCTAGATGAAATAAAAGGCAGTTCCTACCAAATACACATTGTATTATAACATGAGTCCCAGAAGGAAGAGATGAGGACAGTTGGATGGTGTTGAAGAGGGAAGACTTCTTGGAGGAGAGGTTTTGAGCTAAGATTTTAAAAAACCAATAACTTTATTGGATTTTCTCTCATTATAAAAGTGGTTTGTGTTAGGGGCACCGGGGTGGCTCAGTAATTAAGCCTCTGCCTTCGGCTCAGGTCATGGTCCCACGGTCCTCAGGTTGAGCCCCACATCGGGCTCCCTGCTCAGTGGGAAGCCTGCTTCTCCACCTCCCGCTTCCCCCTACTTGTGTTCCCTCTCGCTGTGCGTGTCTATGTCAAATAAATAAATAAAATCTTTTTTTAAAGTGGTTTATGTTAAAGAAGAAAACTTGGAAATCATAGAAATCCAAAGGCAGCCAACCTTAGCGTTACAGTGTATGTCCCCTCCGTCTTCTTCTCTGAGCATACTATGTAAAGAGTGCTTATAAGCCCCTGCCCCAAATAACTCATGATAAGTCAGTAAAGGGGCACTGGAGTAGTACCCAAAGCTGCGGGGAGGAGGAATAAACAGACTCACTTGGGGGAAAGGCCAAGGTGCTCAAGAACCGTTGGATTTGGGATTCAACTGCTGGCTGTCAGCAGTCCTGGGGGCTCTTGCTCTCCAGCTGAAGCTGAGTGGGACCCAAGGAATCCTGCTGTGACAGCTTCCTGCATTGGGAGCCTAAGAAATCAAGAGTTCGGGACTCTGAAAGAGAGAAACCATAGCAACCTTGAGACCTGTGGGAGTGAGCAGATTTTGCGGAACTGCTGGAACTGCCGGGGTTCCTGCTCGCACATAGTGAAGAAATTGCTGTGCTTTGTGTAGAAGGCTGGTGCCCTGATAGCTCTGTGCTCACACTTGAGAGGAGACTCCGTAGCTCCCCAGGGCCTGCTTCTTCGTCCCAACATCCTTCCTTTCCATCGCAGATGAAGCCCAGGAAGCAGAAGCCATTCAGATCCTGACTTCAATCTGGAACATTCGAGAATCTACATCCAGCACAGCCCCCCAAAAAACTATCTTTGTTCTGAAAACCCTGGTCATGCTTTACTACCTGATGATGAATTCTTCAAAGGCAAGTTTCCCCAGAAAAGCACGGAGGTATTAATTCATCTAGTTGAGTTTGGCTGTGTTTATCCACCTGCACTGGCTTCTGCTCTCTGAGTAAAGCCCTCTATTTATTTATTTATTTATTTATTTATTTATTTATTTATTTATTTATTTATTTTAAAGATTTTATTTATTTGACAGAGAGAAACACAGCCAGAGAAGGAACACAAGCAGGGGGAGTGAGAAGCAGGCTTCCCGCCGAGCAGGGAGCCCGATGTGGGGCTCGATCCCGGGTCTCCGGGATCATGACCTGAGCCGAAGGCAGTTGCCCAACCAACTGAGCCACCCAGGCGCCCCTAAAGCCCTCATTTTAAATGCAGTCTGGATGCTCGAGATGTTCCTCACCTGCGCCATGGAAACTGCATTGTCCTCTTCCCTAGGGACATGCCCATCACTAGCCTAAGTACTTCACGTGAAGTATCCTATGTAATTGTCATGTGATGACATTATCATGTCATTGTCATGAAGTATTTGTATTATTCCCACTTTACAGATGAGGACCAGAGGCACAGAGAGGGTCCATTCATTGCCCACTTTCTTTAGGAGGAAGGGAAGTCACAATAAACAAGAAAATAATGCATAATGTAATTTCAGATAGTGAGTAGCACTGCAAAGAAAAAGAAAAGCAGGCAAGGAGAGAGAGAAAGAGGGAGGGCTGGCTGGAGGAGGCCTTCCTGTGTGAGGGTCATGAAAATTTAGGATTCCCTTCCCCCCTCCCTCCCTCCTTTTCCTCAGCAAACTTTACTAGACATCTACTGTATGCCAGGACCTAGGGGAGCTCTCAGTCAGCGGGGTTCTAATCAAGTTTGATAACCAAGACCGGGACACTATCTGGGGTGGGGTAAAAGTGCCTAGGGAACAGGGAAACATTTCCACTGAATTTCCAAGCTCACAATGGACAAAACCTCTTTCCTACAGTTCACCGTCGAATTTACCATGTGGTTTCAAGGAAGTCCTCATCCCAAGGCAGGTGTGAAAGATGTTAGACCTCTAAGAGGTCCTTGGAGAATAGGGACACATCAAGGTTGACACCTCACTTCCTTTAGGTCTTTACTCAGCTGTCTTTTCCATGAAGCTTTCTTTCCCTGGCCCCTCATGGAAAGCTACAAAACCCCACTAACACCACTGGTGCCCCCCAGGCCCTTTCCTACTTTATTTTTGTCCTTAACATGTATCATTATTGAAGATATGATGGTGTTTTACTTGTTTGGCTTGTTTATTGCTTCTCTCCCACACTGTATCATAAGTTCCACGAGGACAGGTATTTCGACCTGTGATCATGGTACCTGGAACATAGTAGTCATGTAATAAATGTTTATTGGGAGGCACCTGGGTGGCCCAGTCAGTTAAGCGTCTGGCTCCAGCTGGGGTCATGATCCTGGGGTCCTGGGATGGAGTCCCACATCGGGCTCCCTGCTCCTCGGGGGGCCTGCTGCCCCCCCCCCCCGCTGGTGTACTCTCTCTTTCTGTCAAACAAGTGAATAAAATCTTTTAAATAAATAAATAGATAGATAGATAGATAGATAAATATTTTTGGAAAGGAAGGAAAGGAGGGAATGAAGAAGGGAGGGAGAAGGAGGGAGGGAAAGAAGAGCCAGCCCAGAGGCTATCCTTGGATGTCCTGTGGGACCTCTGTCCAAGTGAAAACTCCAGACCACATGCCTCCCCCAGAATGGCCCTATCACCTCTATGTCTCCCAGAGTTGGTTCAGAGAGTCCTGATGAAGACCCTATAGAGATCTCACTCTGCTAAGAAGGTGTACTAATTCTTACTTAGTTTGTCAAGCCAGGTGGGATTTTCTGGTCCTCCATGCCCCAGTCAGCACGTGTGTGGCTAGTGTAAGGACCTGGTAGGTGTTCCCAAATTTCCAAGAAGAGCTCAGTGGCTGGTGTGAGAAGCAGAGGGTCCTTTCCCTTGTGTCTGGGTTGAGCAGAGATGGGGATTCCCCACATTAAAACTTTCCTATGACAATTTCTTTTTGTAACTGCAATTCTACTCCAGGCACAAGAATATGCCATGAGAGCCTTCAGTCTAGCCAAAGAACAGCATCTTGGTGTCCATGAACAAAACACCATTGAAGAGCTACTAAGTCTTATCTCAGCTGAAGAAGCTCATCCCATTACTTAATGACCCCAAGTTGGCATCAGGGGGCTGTTCAAGGGGCTACTGAATGTCCAAAATACTCCAGCTTGCACAACTGCTTTGAGGTATTATGACTTGCTGAAGTCCCCCCACCCTTTCCCCGGGCCTGCGCACATAGCCATGTTCTTATACAGAATATAAGAGGAAGTGTAGGCATAGAAATCAGTAAAACTGATCTTCACCATGACCTTTGCACTTGGCTTCCTATGACTTTGTATGACTTTCCCCTTCTACTGGAATTAAATTAGCATTAACCTGAAGTGGATTGTGATTTAAATGTCCATTATAGTTCTTAGAGCAATCATTAAGAAAATTACTCTGAAAAATAGTTACAAAGCGACAAAGAAATTAAAATGGTACAGTACAGGGATGCCTGGGTGGCTCAGTCGGTTGAGCGGCTGCCTTCTGCTCAGGCCATGATCCCAGGGTCCTGGGATCGAGCCCCGCATCGGGCTCCCAGCTCAGTGGAGAGTCTGCTTCTCCTTCCACCTCTGCTCTTGCTGTCACTCTCTCTCTCCGACGAATAAAATCTTTAAAAAAGAAAAAAGGAATAACAGGTCATGAAAGACAAATGTTTAACAAAGTAAATACTTTGTTAATAATAAACCATTACTTGAATGACAGATCATGTCATCAGTTTGTTTGATAGAAAATGTATGTCTTTTCTGATTTTCATCAGTATTGATGGCACTGTGATGGAGATAAATATTTTAATGTATTTTAATATATGCCCACACAACCATACAGTTTCAGTAACTAACCAATACTTAAATAGATAGGAGCAGGCTTTAATAGCATATGGACAAGGTTACTACTGAAACCAAGTGATAAACCTAGTATTTATAGACCACAAAATTGTGCTTTGCTTGCAAACCTTTGTAAGGATCCTAGATCCCCCAGAACATCTTAATGAACGAAGCAGTGATGAAAGGCTATTCCTACTTCGAGAGTCAAGTTAAACAGAAAGAAACAAAAGTGTACTTGGGGGTGAGGAAGCGGTGTACTTTGTTCTGGTTTGAGCAAGCCGTTGGCATCGTGCCCTCGGGAGGAGCCCTCAAGAGGAGGGGTCTGTGAAGGGAGAGGAGCGTACATTCAGACTGGGTAAGACGAATTTGAGGAACTGGTGAGATATTCCAGGGGAGATGAAAAGGGCATGCAATCTGACATTAAGAAGAAACCTAGGTTCAAGAGAGAAGTTTGAGAGTATCACGCAGATGGTAATGAATACCAGGGAAATAGAGGTGATCACCTGTGGAAGACATGAGAGACAAGGAAATGCCCCCAAACCGAAGGCTTAATTAAGGAGCAAACCCAGCAGAGGAGCCTGACATAATTTTAGATTTCTCCGACTGTTCATACAAAAAAATCCCCTTGTACTTTTCACCCAGATCACCTAAATGTTAACATTTTATCACATTTGCTTTATTTATCATTTTTCTTCTCTCCATATTCACTGTTTTCCAAACCATTGGAAAGTAAGTTGTAGGCCTGATGCCCCTTTACACAACCCTGAATTTGTGTTTTCTAAAAACAAGGACATCCTCATCAGTACAATCATCAAAATCAGGAAATTAACATGGATATGACCCTATCAGATAACAAAATACAGACCTTATTCCGGGTTTCACCAATTGTCTTCATGTTCTTTTTTAGTCAAAGAAAATCCCCGAGCAGGCGGGGCCTTGGCTGCCCTGTGTCTGTCCTCAGGGTTTGCCCCCAGAGGGGACAGGACATGCTGCTGCTCAGATGGTCCTCACGCAACCTGGAAGAAATGCAGCCAAAATTCTCTAACACATGAGGAGGCCCAGGCTCTTTGGGAGATCTGAAGAGCTGCGATTCCCTGAGGCTGGTGAAAGAGGGAACCCTTGGGAGATGCCTCTTACCCGGTTTAGGAAACCCCTGCAGGGAAAGGTCACAGCGGCAGGATAAGCCCTGCAGCGGGCACCACCGTGACGGCTGGTGTAGCCGGGTGCCTCCATTGGCTCGGGGGCTGGGTGAGTCTCAGGGGACCCCGGGATTCTGGGTGATAGGAGAAGGGCTTCGTCAGCTTGTTCCTTGAGGAGAGGAAATCCCAAGATCCAGCAGCTTGGGAAGGTGTCTGGAGCCCGCTAGTGGCCCTCCAGTGTGGTCTCCGCTGTGGGCACGGTTTCTGCCAGAACCAAGGGCAGGAGGGTGGGGAAACAGTCACCACCCTTTCCCAGGTACCTCCTGCCCCATCCAGTACCCTGGTCTACAGAGCAGCTGAATGGTATTCTTTGTGAGACAACTAGGGAAAGTTGACATAGAATGCAAGTAGATTGTAACAAGGGTTTAGTGTTAGTTTTTTTAGATTTGGTAAAGGTATAAGGAAGTGTCCCCTTTTAAAAAAGAGATAGCTGGGGCACCCAGGTGGCTCAGTCAGTGAAGCAGCAGACTCTTGATCTCAGCTCAGGTCTTGAGCTCAGGGTTGTGAGTTCAAGCCCTGCATTGGGCTCCACGCTGGGTGTGGAGGCTACCTAAAAATAAAGAAGATGCACACTCTTGGAGAATACAGGGAAGAAAAAGATGCGGTGCAGGACTTTTTTAAAATGCATGAAGAAAATAAATGAGTAGGTACAGTAAAAATAGAAAATTTTGGTAATTTAAAACCTCAATGGTTTACTAAACTATTTCCTCTACTTTTGTGTCCTTTGAAGATTTTCATATAAAATGAAAAGAATAGGGGCGCCTGGGTGGCTCAGTAGTTAAGTGTCTGCTCTTAGCTCAGGTCACGATCCTGGGATCCTGGGATCGAGTCCACATGGGGTTCTTTGCTCAGTGGGGAACCTGCTTCTCCTCCCTCTTCTGCTCCCCTCTGCTTGTGTGTTCTCTCTCTGTATGTGTGTGAAATAAATTAAAATCTTTAAAACATAATAAAATAAAAATAATAAAAAGAGATATAGGGCACATTCTCCAGTGTTTGGGTCGAAGGACATGTGAGTGATATGACAGTAGTATCCCCCCAAATCATTGCTACAGCAATCGTGTATTACCCCTGCCAACTCTTGCCTCAGGCTGGGTTCCCTGACACTCACAAATTGGGGAACAGCCTGAGTTCAAGGGTCTCAGACCTGGTGCTGACCAGAGTGAGTTGCTAAAGGTCTTGTCACTGTTCCCAGGAAGACGTGTGAAATATCACGCAAACATGGTTCCGATGGCTTGGCCTGACCTAGGAACCTTCCTCAGGTGGGTCCACAGATTTCTCCCGTCCCCTGAGGCCTGTCCTGTGCCACATGGCCATTGCTAATGGCTTCCAGCTCTCACTTGCTCTTCGAATCTCAATTCAAATGTCAGCCCAGGAGAGCTCACAGGGAAGGCCCTTGACCAGCTCCTCCCCTCTGCATTAGTATTTTCCTCCATCATCTTGACAGTTGAGCCCTGGCAATATTATAAACCAGACGGCACTCTGTGTTTGAAAGGAAAATTATGGTTTTTCAGAATGCAGCTGGTGTATGAGTGAATAGGATGGAATTTCTGTGAAGCTTTCCCCTCATTTTATGATATGAAAATAATAAAATGTCACTTCAGCATGTGGTTCTTGCTTCAAAAGAACAACCAAGAGGAGCAGAGTTTGGAGAACAAAGGCAAACAAAGCATCTTGTTCGACAGTAATCATTTTAATAAAAAGCAAAGACAGCAAAACAACCATTTATAAATGATTTCTTCTCTGTTGGAGAGGTTAACACCTTTATTGCTGTAGAAACCACTTAGAAATGAGCTCTCTCGGCGCCTAATTAAGATACATTCCTCGTACACATTTCCAGTTGGCCAGTTACGGAGGGGAAATGACAGTTCTCTTTCCTGGAGGGAAACTGAGCCCAAGTACCATCCACAGTGAGAGAGAACTCACAGATCACTCCAGAAGTGGAGGAGCAAACAAAGCACATTTCTCACGTGTGGAAAACAGAGGCAAGATGGGACACGCAGAGAAGCAGCATTTTCAAGCGTGTTTCTTGGTCAATTCTGCACGTTCTACTAGGACACCTGTTTCAAGAAATCCATCACCCAAGCCAGCCGCCCCAGAACGAGGTGTTTCGATACTCATGCGGCTCCAGGTCTTTCTTGGCCACCAAGTAGTAGTGGGGTGCCAACCAGCCTGCCAGCAGGAGAGACTTGATATTGGGCGTCTGCCCACGTCTGGGGGGGTAGATGTCCCTCCAGGGCTGGTGTCAAGTCGCCAACGGGATGTCACCAAACATGGGCATTGGCAGAGACGCGCAGCTGCACACGCTTCGCTGCAGGACGCTTCCGTCGCGAGGATGCACAACCTCGAGAGCATGGATAATAGAAAAAAGAAGTAAAATAATTGGAAAGTGATGAGCTTTGAGTATTTTGAGTATTTAATACTTTTTATTATACTTTATTTTTTGTAATATGCTTTCATTGTAGGTTGCTATCATTTGTTGTTTTTTTTGTTTGTTTGTTTGTTTTGTTTTTTTTAATGATAGATGTGTTTAAGAGCCAGCTCACTAAATTCCTGCAAATGCTCATGATCCCTTCTCCTGGGCCAGTGCGAGAGGGCTCCGGCACCCCACTGGCACGGGGGCACCCCTTCCAGGGGGGACTGCACTGAACCAGTCACCTGCCGAATCCCATCTTCACAGAGACCTCTGCTGGTTCTGCGGAGGGATGGAGAGCCCCAGCTCCCCTTACAGGAAATGAGCATTCTTTCCAGACAGGAGATTCTGGGAGCCTCCCTCAGGACAGGGTCCGGACAGCAGGAAGATTGGCTACTTCCATCTGATCTCAGGGCTGTCAGCCCCGCCAAGTCCAGATGGTGCTGCTGAGCCATCGGAGCTCCCCGCACAGCCCTGGCCTCATGCACTCCCCTCACCCTCTGTTTGACAGATTTCAGGCAAATCCCTGGCACCTCCTCCTTCCATCCGATGCAAAGCCAGCAAACCTCATACAGGAAAAGCTGAAGAAATGAGGTGCTAAATCACCCAAGGTCAGGCTGCTTGCCAGCTTTCCAGCCTCCCGGTTGTCCGAGGCAGCCGTTCCTTCAAACACAACATTAAGCCAAATACACCATCTAGACCTCACACTATAGCATCATAGGATCTCGAGGGCAGACGGAACCTTCCAATGGTGAAGCCTGGACCATGGCGAGCAGGAGCAACGGCCAGCCTCCTCGCCCTGCCAGCCATAAAGCTGTTGTGGGCCAGCTCTCCTCCCTTGGCACAGAGCCACGGTCACGGGCAGGCGCTGCTTGTGATTGCTGACAGCCGGAAGGAAGCCGTGGGAAGCTAGGCATGTGGCTCAGTGCTTCACATTTACGAGTGTGTTTCTTTATCACATTTATAGGTAGAGAAACAAAGGTTTGGCAAGATCATGGGCCTCTCCCAAGGTCACACGAGCTATAAGTTATGGAGTCAGGATTGACAGCGGGGATGTCTAACTCAACTGGCATTATTGATGTTAGCCCATGTTGCCTGCCCCAGAGCTCAAAGACCCTGGTGGTAGGGACTCTGGTTTGCTTCCATGCCTGGGTTTAGCGTAGTGTGAGTTAAAAATGCATCACCTTGAGAGATGGTGCTAGAGTTCTTCCTGAGGGAACCATCTTTGTTTAGGAAAATGCCTTTAGCAAGCCACTCACTGGGGAAGGGAAAATCCCAGCGGTCAGGGCATTGGCAGGTATCAAGTTAAGAAAAGGACCAGCCATCCCACTACACAGGAGAATATAAGTGGATTTGGTTTGTCCCAGGTAGGGAGACAGGTACTCATGGGGTGGAAGGCGATGGGTTCCTCGGGGGTGTATCCAAAGAACCCTTTACAAAGGGGGTGCCGTGTCTGCATTTCTGTAATGCCTTCCACTTCCTCCCACGTCACTGAAACATGCGTGTGCCCACACAAGCTGGCACATTTGAATTTTGTGATGTGTGGAAATGGGAGAGAGAACTGAGCTTCGTGTCATTGGTGGACTGCAGGGCGGAGACCTCGTCACGGCTTAGAATGAGGTAGCAGGAGCCTGGCGTCAGCTGTGGCTACCAGAGAATGTCAGCGTCTTCAAGATCACAGACATCCAAAGGCCTGGTTATCCGACATGCCTGGATCTCAAGGGCTCCATGGGCCCCGCCTGACTTATAGGACACAGGAGGGAAGAATCTGGCCTAGGGGCTGGCCACAGGCAAACATGCTGTGGAACTGAAGTGGGAGGACACTTTCGACTTTGTGGCTCATTGCCGCTGGAATGTGTGCATCAATCAGTTCCCCTTGCAGGAGTGGCCAATGGGAGAAGTTTGGGACCTTCAAGCCCTTGACCTCCATGGAGGCCCAGAGGCCTCCACACATCCAAGACATTCCGCAATGGGGAAATGCAAGCCACGGGAGCCTTCAGCCAGCTCGGCAGGGGCTTCGCCTCTCATCGATCATGGATGGTGTGAGCTGGGCCAACATGGTCTTGGTGGGTCTGAAGGCGCAGGCCTTACGCCAGCTTGCATCACAGAGATCTCATATATGCCTCCAGGGCTCTCATTTAAAGCCATACTAGAGGTGAAGCCTTCAGAGCTGGCCCATCAACAGCACGTTGATCCAGGGGAGAGGCTCAGCAGGAGAAAGGGCAGAGAGTAAGTCCCTGATGACGGCAAGTGCTAAGCACCACGGAGGAATAGAGCCACCTCGGGCAGTATGCTAAACCAGAATGGGGACTCAGACTGCCTGCGTCCCAGCCCTGCTGCTGACTAGCTAAGGGATCTTGGCCTCTGGGATTCAGATCCTCCATCTATAAAATGGGGGACTGAATTGTTTTCTAGAGTGCTATTATCCCTGTGTCCTTGATCTGGCTTGATGGGGCACCTGGGTGGCTCAGTCAGTTAAGCGTCTGCCTTGGGCTCAGGTCATGATCCCAGGGCCCCTGCTCCGTGGGGAGTCTGCTTCTCTCTCTCTCCCTCTGCCCAATGCTGCTGCTTGTGCTCTCTCTCAAATAAAATCTTTTTTTAAAAAAGTGATTTTTTTTCAGTGTTGCCTTGGAGCCACAGCAAACACCAAATGGCCCAGCGAGACTAGGTCTGGCCAGAGACTTGGAGTGGAAGCACAGTATGGTTTTCAGGAACGATTCCAATGACATATTGCTGAGATTGGGGGGGGGGGGTTGTCTTCCAGGGAAAAGCAATTTAAAGTCGTGATCTGATCTCGAGTCGTAGAGAAAGTCAGAAACAACACAAGGCTTGCTATTAGGTTGTAGCAGCAGATGGAAGGACACGAACTTCAGAGACAGTGACAAAGATGACTGTTGTCAGGGCTAGTCCCCAAACATCTGCACAGACTGACAGCAAACAGAAGGCTCACCTGCAGGTGCAAAGGGAAGCATTAAGCTGAGGTGGCCTGCTCTGCTGGCTTCAGGTTCCCTCTGCCGTGGCTCCTCAGACCCACCTTAGAGCACCGCAGCTCCGGGCCTGCCTGCACACGGTTTTCTGCAGAAGGACCAGCGGTTACCTGGGGGACCCTGGAACCCCTGGCAAGCTGCTTTCATCTCCCTGGACTTGAATCCAGACCAGCATTCATCAGGACTTAAGGAAGACCAAGGCATCTCTCTCCCATTTCCCCAAGGCTAATGAGAATCCGTGTGACTCATTTTCTTTATAGAGTTTCAAAGAACCCTACCTCTAATGAATACATGTGCATGATTCTTTCATTTCAACAACCCCCAGAAGAGCCATTTTTTCTTCCTTTCCCCTGGAATTCCAAACGATCCCAATTTCTTATTTCTTCCCCTGAACCATCACAAACCATCCAAGATCTCTCCCCTTCCCTTTCCTCCTCGTCTGATCCCCAGCTGTCATGCAATCCCTTCTTAGCTGGGAGCAAGCTTCTAATCCACTTTCGCTGTTTTATCAGCTTTTAAAGACCGAAAGCCCCAAACCCACATTCCCGCCAAACCCGTACCCCGCAGCAATCAGACAGATAGCAGGAAGACATTGTTCCCAAGTGCAGAATCATATATATTCTGAGTGACGGAGCTATTGGCATTCAAGTTTTGACCAGTTTCAAGATGCTACTATCAGGTAATCAGAAGCCCGTATACAGAGACTGCAATTTATGTTACATTAAGGAAGACTGTAGATATAGGAGAGTCAGGAGCTTAACGTTTCATATGATACATCCAGAAGGCTATGGGAATATAGAGAGCCTTACTCCTTTTAGGTGGTAAAGCTCTGAGAAGCTGCATCCTTTTTTCAGGCCCCCTATCACTGTTTACTGTGCTAATGCTGAGAATTCATGGCCTCTTTTTTAACTCCCCAGGTGGAGGGACAATGAGAAACTTACAAAACCAGATGTGGGAGGTATTCTACTGTCTCCCACATGATGCACGGTCTCACTGATTAACTCCCTTCAACCTCAAAGCTCTAAACAGACATCTCCCCTATTGGAAGAATGGAAAAAACGGGAGGCAGAGCCCATGGGATTGTGCAAGGTTGTCAGCTCTTTAAGAGGAGAGCCAGAACCAGGAATTGGCTGTGTCCCATGTTCCTTCCAGCAGGCCTCGCAGGCAGCTATAATGAGTGTGGCCTAGACCCATGACCAAGGCTCACAGGGCTGGTGCCTATGTGGGAAATCCAGGGGAGGGGTGTGCAGGGAGGCAGAGCTGTGATCCAGGTGTGATCTCGTTTTCTCTGCTTCCGGGCTGGGCTAGATTTCAAGCAATAGTACCAATGACTATAGATGTCACTAGCAGCTAGAAGATGGGACCTCTTTGACAAGCCACTCTGGAAGTACCCTCGAGCTGCTCCGCTTGGGACAGGGCCTGCTAGTATCCTTTTAGATAAAGTGGGGTGACTGGGCTTACACTCAACAATGGGAATGAGTGAATGAAGCTTGCAGAAGGTCATCACTCGGTTCAGGTGTTTCCGTAGAAAGCATTTGGATAATTCCAACAAGAACCGACCTAGAACTACCCTTCTAAACCCACCCTGAGTGGTGAAGATAAAGGTCAATGTCTTAACCTGCATAAAGTATTACCACTTGTCAACTGTAGAAGACACAGTACTAGTTACAACTGAGTGGCATGCATCCTATGTTGGATGGCATTTAAACTATAGTTGTGTAGGCAGTATCTCCATGACAGGAGCCAAACGCTGTTCCATTGTCTAAGTGTTATTTGGTGAGATGTGCTTTTAGCCACACTATTTTCAAAGCCAATTTCTATTTAAATGTGTTGTGAAAAAATGTTAATAGTTCTGACTTTATAGACATTTTACATTTACAGCAGAGTTAAGTACAGGGATCTATACACCCAAATGGGTGTCGCTACCTTCAAACTAGTCGCCTTGGGAGGATATATGTTTAGTCAGTAAAGCTGACCTTAACTCAGACCATCTCTAGAGCCTTCCTTGGAAAGTGTCTACTTGTAAGCTTCCTCACTGTTGTCCTTTATGGGCAGATTTATGTTTTGAGAGATGCTTTTTTTTTTTTTTTAACAGCCAGAGAGCATCTGAAGATAAGTCTGATAAATAAAATGGGTGTCAGAGCTTAGGATCACCTCCGGGGAGGGGTGGGCCTCCTGCTTTGCACGGCTTCAGAGATCATTCCAAAGAGGACTTCTGTTCTGGGCACATGCAACATCATAGCTCAAGAGTATGGTCTCCCTGCGAAGTAACACAGGTTATGGTAACTTTTGAGGGTTTATGTTTTAGTGTATTTTGTTTGAAAGGGAGCCTTGCTCATTGTCATACTTCATACAAGCAGAAATGGAAAACTCCATCTCCACGATTTCACCCAAGGGAAGGATCATCATCTACTGCTTAAAGAGTTAAAATGAAAAGCACTTTGTGTCCAGTCTACGTTATCCAACCCCTGTCCCCCTGAATGTGCAATGAGTAATTCCTGAGTCTCCCCAGTTTGGAAAGAGTGGGTAAGGACAGGTCTCTGGAACCTGGCTAGGACTAGAATGTCAAGGGGACGACAGTGTGTTTCTAATGGCTCAATCTACCCAACATGCCCACAATACCAGTGCACACAAGAAAACCTACAGCTAAGCAGTACACAGCGTTTTAGGACAGAAGGGGCAGAATAACTATCTTCCAGTAGCTTTCTATGATAAAAACCCGCCAGCTTCTGGATGACAAATGAACAGAGTCCACTGACAAGAAAGTTCATGGTGTTCAATTCTAGTGCACGCGTTAAGAAATAGTGTGTGGCCACTAGCTCACTGAAGTGCATTTCCAGCTGAGGCCAAAGGCAGCAGAGGTGCGAGAGGCTGCTGGGGCTGGCGTTAGTTGAAGCAGGGTCTAGAAGTTCGGCGCAGCAAAGCAATTTGTAGAAAGCCCCAGTTCCGCAGTGGGAGATCTGCCAACCAGTGATGTCAAATAACGCCACTCTCCAACTTTCTACAAAGTGCTTCATCGAAAATGCTAATGAGGAAGCTCCCTAAAACACCATATCCTGAGTGTCAGAGAAATATGGCCAAGATGGTGATTTGACGGGGAGCAGGGACTGAACTGTGTATTCTTCAAGCATCACACACACGCACTTCGTGAAGAGCACATAAGTGCAGTCACGGCCCGTCTCTTCCGCACCCACCTCCACCTGGTGCTGGCTCCTGCGTGTGGTGCTTCTGGGAGCCATTCGGAGTCCCCAGGCCCAGCTGGTAAGAGCCGGAGGCCGCAGCACGCAGTCAGTGCCTTCAAAGTCAGCCGTAGTCTCCAGGCACTGGCAGCAGACCTCAGTCTCCAGTCGCTTGCCCGGGATGTTGCTCTTGGTGAGTGTTTTTATATGTCTCTGTAAAAACCACAAAGCTAAGCCGTTTGCTTAAATCATCGTTAGAAAGAATGCTGAGTGCCCAGATGGGATTTTCTAGTTTCTGTGCAAATGAAATCACATTAGTCCAGATTTTATTCACTCAAAACTATAGGGAAGCAGTGGGATTTGGTTTAAATGCTGCCAAAAAGCAGGAATTCACTTAAGTTTTAATTCAGAAGCAATCCTGTTGTTAATGTTGTAGCCGGCTTCGGGCAGCATGGGGGGCGCGGCCCCCGTTGTGCTCACTGAGGAATCCCGGATCTCTCCCAGTTCAGGCTCACTCTCACTAGAGGTAGACCCGTTGTTGATGGCGTAGACGCTCTCTGCAACTCCCTGAGCTGAAGCGCAGCCATCTGGCTCTTTCTTCTCCCTGGGACCTGACAGCCCCGGGAGGACAGCCATCTTGCCAGTCTGCCGACTGGGCAGCAAGGACATGGTGTAGTCCGCGATGATGCCACCCACGTCTAAATTGCACGCCTGGTCGAAGGCTAGGAAGCCGACGTTGGCGTTTGCCTCACACACCACAAAGGAGCCGTCGTCCATGATGAGGAGATCGATGCCACAGAAGTCCATGCCCAGAATGTTGGACACCTGAACAGCCAACTGCTTGCCTTGTTCTGTCAGTGGGCACATGACACCCACACCGCCTGGAGGGAAAGCACAGTGACATAACAGTGACATCAGACGCTAAGGACACGATGACCCTTCAAAGAGGAGGCGGGGCCATGGGGCGGACGGGCACGGAGACGGGCATTCTTATACTCACAGAAGATCTGCTTGGAAATCAGGACGCCCTTTGGGAGAACAATAGGGTCATTTCTTATCTAAGAGTTTTTAAGATGTTTATTTCCTCTGACCTATCACTAAGGAAATAATCTTATGTAATGGAAAAAAGCTTTATGCACCAAGACATTGATGGCAGGGTTATTTAAAATACTGGAAAATCAAAATCCTGGGACATAACAGGCACTCACCAAACATGTTGTTGGTAAGTAAATGAAAAGCTACAAATCTCTCACAATAGAGGAAAGCAGCATATTTTGCAATCATGAATAATAATGCTCGTAGAGCATTGGTGATCCCATGAAAAATTCCAGGAAGGATTTAAGACTATGCAGCATGACCACAACTGTGCAAATAGATACGGCTGGACACAACAATAGAGATGTTAACAATGCCTGTCTTTAAAGGGTGGGATTCATGATAAGTATATTTTTCACTGGACTTTGCCGTGTTTTCCAAATTTTCAACGTGACGATGGATTCCTTTTGTACAGAAAAAGCAAAACTAACATTAAGTTGGGGTGCCTGGGTGGCTCAGTAGGTTCAGCATCCGACTCTTGATTTCAGCTCAGGGCATGATCTCAGGGTTGTGGGACTGAGCCCTGTGTCAGGCTCCATGCTCAGCATGGAATCTGCTTGGGATTCTCTCACTCTCTCTCTCTGCCCCTCCCCTGACTTCTAAAAAAAAAAGTAAATCTGTAAAAAAAAATTAAGGCTATGTTTTAGGAAGAAGGAGATGAAAGGCTTGTGAGGCAAAATCCTGTGCCAAAGACAGAGTCTGACTGCTCTCACCTCCTACAGGCTAACCTCAGGTTTAATAGTCTCCTTGGAAAGACTTAAGACCTGTATTCTCAGGTCCAACAACTAACCCCTTCACCTTAACACTGTCCCTTCCCATCTGTTAGAATGTATAAGGAAAAGGCTACAAAAGAGTATTAGACTAGCTCACTGGGAAAAGCAACATGGGTAAATGGCAAAACCATCTGTTTCCTACCTCGTTAAATGGTGATGAAAAAAGACAACATACTACACGAGGCCCCACACGGTGGGACCACGCACGAATGAGAGCATCTAATGAGATGTTGGGTACTCAGCACCATGTCAGCCTGAGCCTAGCATCAACCCCCATCACAGCACTATAGCACAGTGCTTGCAATGGCCTGCTGTAGGGTCCTCTGTGGGACCACAAGCTGTCCCAGGGCAGGGGCTCTCCCGTTCACTACGCTCTCGCGGCGTCTGCTGGTGGCACCGCCCGACCAGTATTAGTGAAGGAAGGACCGAACTGAGGCTCAGCCTCCTTCTTACTCACTAGCCTTGGTACACTCACAGGGCCATTTAGGATATAACCGTGGGCATTTGTTTTTTCGCATTACCAACAGACATGTTCATTCAATGAGGGTGACAATAGCTTTCTGTGATAGGGACAAGAATTTACATCCCTCCTGCAACACCTCCATTCACTGTAACAGAAAACAAGATAAACAACAGGTCCATGGGATGGGTTTATGCATATGACCCAAACAAAACAGCAGCTTTCTAATTATATCAAACATGTAAGAAAAACACAATCTTCAGTGACAAAGCCAAAGCAGGATACATTCTGCCTTCTGCCATTGCCTCAGTGTAGACGCTCATTATTTCCTGAATGAGCAACTATAAAAATCTTCTGGATTCCTCCACCTCCTGTCTCTGCCTTTAATCCCTCTTCTGCCCATGTATCGGTTCTTCTCAAGCACAAAGCCTCGTGTCCCTCCCTGGGTGAAACCTGACGGCTGAGCCCCAACCCTTACCAGAGAGTGTTTGCTCTCAGTGTCCTGATCCCCAGGCCTGACCCAGAGGGTCAGAGCGCCTACACCCATCTGTCCTTTTCCTGGACTGCTTGCTGTGACAGGACAGGGCTTGTTTCTAATTCTTATCTGTGATCCTGGAGCCTGTCAGAGCGTCTGACAAGAGAGGAGGGCTCGATCCACATTTACTGAATGAGTGCCAGCATTCTAGTGAAAAACCTCTAGTGAGAAAATGGACTGAGAGCTTTTATCCCTTACCGAGTGAGCAGTTGCTCTGCATTCGTCCGTCAGTGGAGCAGCGGAGCATGGAGCCTATCACCCGGCCGCCCACCACCACCACCCGGATGTCCTTGCCGTGTGACTCCTTCACATACTTCTGGAACAGGTAGGGCACATCATGGCGGATCAGATGGCAGATGTCTGAGAGGTGATGTTTATCTCTCGCAAGAAAAACGGCTTTTCCTTTAAGAAGACAAAGAGCAAGAGGGGTCATTAGAGAAGCCTCTGAGCAGCATCCCTGCCCTCCCATCTTCCTGTCCCATGCAGCTGTCGCTTCTGTCAGAACTCGCCTTACCTCGGCCCCTTCTGTCTCTCTGACCAGACTCTCGCTTCTTATCAAATGGCCGCTGAACCTTGTTTTCTCTTGATTTTACTCACATCCCTCTCTCCCCTCATCACAACTCTTTTTTTCAGGATAGAATAATAATGTATTCCAGAAACACAGAGGAGAGGCCAAAGTAAAATCCTAAGCATCTAGTCAATTCAGTTCCAAAAGCCGTCAGCATCTCCTATCACCCCAGGATGCTCCAACCTCACACTGGGCTCAAAGTACAAAGCAGGTGTCAACCCATGGTTACAGAACGTAATTAACTGAACGTTCTTTAGAGGAATTCCAAGGCTAGGTAGAGAGAGACCCACAAAAGGTTAGCTACAGTACAGCACGAGAGACCATTAACGGAGGTCTACGCCAATGCTACGGGAGTTCGAAGAGGGAGCCCCAGACAGACTTCCTCCTCCTCCTCCTAAACAGAAGAAAATTATCTGGCTATACTTGTTTAATTCTAAAAGGAATGATCTATACTTCTATTGCCATCTAGGGAAAGCCTTCCTGCTGGACTCCAAATCCTTCCTTTTCCGCTTGAATCACCAGTGCCTTTGTGATTATTTAGCATCTACTTTTCCATGTGCATGGCAGCTGACAGATCAGATCCGGAGTTCCCGATGGGTTGGCTCAGCAAAATCTGATAGGGGGTATGCCCAGCCTGCGCCTTCTTGTTGGCAAATATGGAACAAAGAGAAGGTTTTCCTAAGATTTGTGTCACCACATTAAAAGGAGTGGGACCCGTCTGAAGTCTTAAACGAATGATGGATAAGCAGCCCCCGGTGGCATGGAAGACTGAGAAGGGCCCCCCAACATGTGTCTCCAGCACGGGCACTTGGTACCCGGAGCTCTGGCATCTCGCCACGGATGGCTGGGACTCACAGACATGCACTGGGCTTCCCCGGACATTAGGCAGGGTTTTCAGCAGAAATGGGGGCTAGATATAGGGACTTAGTGCCTTGGTTCCTGGCAGGTGGCAGGTCCCCAATATGGGACTTAGTGTGCAGTTACTAAAGGAGCTCATTTTCAACACAGGAAAAAGGGGGAGGGGGTAGGAACGAGGACCAAGATTAAGTATCTGTCCTGTGTCAAACACACTGCTTTTTTATTCTTTCATTTACACTTCATACTAGTCCTATGAAGCCATGAGGACAGAATGGTTATTTTTGTTTTATAGTAGAGGGAAATAAAGGTCTACAAGATTAGTAACTTTCTCGAGGGCACAGCCGTACCATTCCACTGCCTTCTTTTGATTTATGTCCATATACTAAGATCTAACTACCACTATAATTTGTATACTCCCTGTCCATTTTCCCTAAGATACTATGTTACACTAATGATGAACAACATGAAAACGAAATTAAGAACCCAATCCCATTTACCAGAGTATCAAAAGGAACAAAAACATTAGGAATAAATTTAACCAAAGAAATACAAGACTGACCACTGAAAACTACAAAACATTTTTGAGAGAAATTAAAGACCTAAATAAATGGAAAGAAGCCCCCTGTTCAGGGACCAGAGGACTTACTATTGTTAAGACAGCAACACTCCTCTAACCGACGTATACATCCGACACAATTCCCACCAAAAGCCTAACTTCATTTTTTGCAGAAGTTGACAAGCTGATCCTTCTGCCTCTGCCCCCCCCCCTCCACCTCTCAGGAATAAATAAATAAAATCTCAAAACAAAAACAAAAACGCTTTATTTATGGGCACCTGTATGGCTCAGTCAGGTAAGAAGCTGCCTTCAGCTCAGGTCATGATCCCAAGGTCCTGGGATTGAGTCCCACATCGGGCTCCCTGCTTCCTGGGGAGTCGGCTTCTCCCTTTCCCTCTGCTCCTCCTCCCCATTTATGCTCTTTCTCTGTGTCTCAAATAAACAAAATCTTTTAAAAAAAAGTTTTATTTAGTACTCCCCCACAAAAACCCCATCATAAATAAAGGAGTGAATGAACCCAACAAGGACTGGGGAGGATGAAGAGAAATCAGAATGCTCATCGACTGCCGGTGGGCCTGTGAAATGACCTAACTGTGGTAGAAAGCAGCATGCCTCCTCCTCTGAGGTTGGACGCAGGGTCATCATCTGACCCCGCCATCCCAAGCTTAGGCAGATCCCCAAGAGAAAGGAAAACGTGTGTCCACAGCAGCATTGCTGCTAACAGCCACAGTGGAAACAACCCAGATGTCTGTTGGCTGAGGAGCAGATAAACAAAATGTGGGCTAGCCACACAACAGGCTATTAGCGAGGGATAAGAAGGAATGCAGAACTGATCCATGCCACAACACGGATGGCCCACGAAAACATCATGGTCGAAGGAGCTGGACACAAATGGTCACATAGTGGACGATTCCACTGATAGGAAATGTTCAAAATAGGCAAATCCATAGAAACAGAAAGTAGATGGTTGCCAGAGTCCAGGGCAGACAAGTGTGACTGACCCCTAATAGGTACAGGGTTTCTTTCTGGGATGGGAATGTTCTGAAATTAGAGAGCGGCTATGGCTGGACACAATCGTGAATATACTAAAAATATACCCCACTAAATCGTACACTTAAAAATGGTAAACTGTTATGTGAATTACATTTCAATTTTTAAATTTTTTTATATTTATATTTTGAGAGAGAGAGAGAGAGAGAGAGCATGCCAAGGGGAGTGGGAGGGGCAGAGGGAGAGGGAAGAAGAGAATCTTAAGCAGGCTCCACACTCAGCACGGAGCCTGACACGGCACTCGAGCTCATAACCCTGACATCGTGACCTCAGCTGAAATCAAAAGTTGGGATGCTTAACCAACTGAGACACCCTGGCGGCCCTACACCTCAAGTTTTACTTTTTTAAAAAGATTTTATTTATTTGACAGTTGGAAAAACACTGGGGACAGTCTCGTGAACAGGACAGTCATTGAGGACAGTCTGGGGAATCAGGACAGTCAGTGCGGACAGTCTGGGGAACAGGACACTCATTTGGGCCAGTCTGGGGAATCAGGACAGTCACAGATAGAGAGCACAGGTAGGCAGAGCAGCAGGCAGAGGGAGAGGGAGAAGCAGGCTCTCCACTGAGCAGGGAACCGATGCAGGGCTCGATCCCAGGACTCTTAGGATCACGACCTGAGTTGAGGGTAGCTGCTTAACTGACAGAGCCACCCAGGTGCCCCCCTACACCTCAATTTTATAAAAATGTTTGAAAATACCATGTATTTCATTTAATTTCCATTTATTATCTGTCTTACCCTTTTACAATGTGAGCTCCTTGAGGACAGGAGTGTTTCCTTTGTTCCTTTCTGTATCCTCAGGGCCTACAACAGTGCCTGGCACTCTGTGGGGACTCAATATTAGTTGATTTCTCAATTATGTATATTTTAGCACAATAAAAACATTAGACATTGAACTTTAGTACTGTAGCCTCCCCTTGGCCCCCAAATTCATTCCTCTTTCTCCTCAGCGGGAGCCCTTGGCTCCCATGGGTTGCTTTGTTCACACCTGCTTTTGTATGTTTGCTTACTCACTTCCTCCAGGTCAAACTCCACACTCCAACTAAGTCTCCTCCTCCTCCAGGGAAGCCTTACGTGGCCCTCTGCCAGGTGCAAGCAGGCGCTGGACCAGCCTGCCACAGAGATCCTCACCCTGCGATGCAACTGTCCCTCCTCCGTGCACATTGCAGCTCCTCGAGAGCCATGACTGAGTCTAGCTCATCTCACTGCTCCATCCCTATAACACAGGAACTGCTCAGCACATGTCTGTTTTGGAGGCCTCCCCTCACTGCAGACGCCCTGAGCATGGAAGTTGCATCAGGGGTACCTCCCCTACGCTGCGGGAGAACTTTCTGGTGCATGCGTGCTCCTCTCCATTACCAGTCCCTGCTCAGCACTGAGCGCTGCAGCAAGTCCCCGGGATAGAGAGGCCCTGGATCAGGTTCCTGCCCCCTGAGCGCCTTGCCAGCCAGGGGGAGACACACATATGCTTGTAACTGTCATAGAGGGTAGTGCTATGCTAGAGGCATGGACCAAGCACCACCGAAACACAAAAGAAGAGCTGGGGAGGAGGGAGGGCAGGGATGTGTAGGGGAAAGAAGCAACAGTGGAGGGGGAGACCGACAGGCTTTTAGGGGTGAGCAGAGGTTCACCAGAGGCCAGAGGAAGATAGCACTGCCAGCAAAGGGAAGAGGGCAGAGGTTTAAAGAAAACAAGTGGCTAGCTAATGAAGGGGAAGCAGTCTGCAGTGGATGATGGAGGGTGCACATGGCCAGAGAAGGCTGCAAAGGAAGGGCGAGGCCACAGGACTTGGAGGCTATGGTGAGGAACGCGGACTTTGTTTAAGAGGAAACAAGGCTTTTGGAAGGGCTTGTTAGCCAGGGAGTGAGAAGAACAGATGTTTCAGAGAAATGACTCCCTAAGAAGAGAGGACGCACTGGCACTGGGGTTAGGGAGACTGGTCAGAGTCAAGTCAGGAGTCCGCTGCTGAGTCCAAGGAGTGTACGAGAAGGGTTTGATGCAGCAAGGACAGTGGGGGCAGCAAGGAGGGAACAGAGGGACGGGTGACGTGCTCCACTTCTCTAAGCGTGATGAGGCCAGCAGGGGTGTGGCCCTAAGGGAAGCCAGGAGAAGCAGCACTGACCCCGGTGTCCTCGCGTGCTCTTCACCACGACTGGGTAGCCCAGGGGCTCAGCTTCATCGATCATCTTCGAGAAGTCTTCATGCCCACCTGCCAAGAGAAGGTCACAGTCAGGGAAGGTCACACCGATGCTGACGAGTGGTCTGCCCAGCACGGCCCTGTCTGTGTGAATTTTTTCAAGGCCTCAGGTTCCTCTGATTAAAGCAACTCATTCTTTCTGACATACATGTATTTTGTACCTGTAACGTCTGTGGGAGTAGAGGGATAGGAAACCATCACTGATCCAGTTATGAATGTGGAAAAGGCCTCACTCGCTCTAGCTCATGTAATTCTAACAGCCCTATAGGCAGGGCAGGAATTCTCCCCAGTAAAGTGACTGTGGTTCAGCAAAGTGTTAACAATTAAAACAAAACCACAATGAGGCTGTGCCTGTAACCAGGGCCACAAAGAGTACACCTGATCAGAAGGGAGCCCCCGGGGCGCCCGGGGGGCTGGGTGAGCTAAGCCCTGACCTCCTGGGTCGTGAGATCTTGCACTCCACACTCAGCGGGGAGTCTGCTTGAGATTCTCTCTGGCCCTCCCCTTACTCTCTCTCAAATGAATGAATGAATGAATGAATGAATGAATGAATGAATGAATAAATAAATCTTTATAAATATTTTTGAAGATTTTATTTATTTATCTGACAGAGAGAGACACAGTGAAAGAAGAAACTCAAGTGGGGGGAGTGGAGGGGAAGAAGCAGGCTCCCCACGGAGCAGGCAGTCTGATGCAGGGCTCGATCCCAGGACCCCAGGATCATGACCTGAGCCAAAGGCAGACGCTTAACTGCCTGAGGTGCCCCAATAAATCAATCTTTAAAAACAAAAAAGAAAACAAAGAAAGAACAGAACCCCTGATGACAACCTCTCCTTCGCCGTCCTACCCGTTGCTCCCTGGCGGCATACTCCATGAACTTCTATCCACTTTGCTCTTTTTGGGGTGGATCCTTCCAAGCCCGAGCTGCCCACCAGCTGCCCTCTGACTGGGATACCCCACATTCGGAGGCCCAGGACTTTTCCCAGATTCTCCGAGACCCCTCAGTGGACTGACTCCAGTACTCCCTGGGAAATGATGACCTCCAGGGGATGTTATTTCTCAGGGAGGATCTGAAGCCCCAGGGGGAAGCCCCTACCTGCCCTTGCCCAAAAGGGCGAGGGACTTCCCCTCTTGCCCTTCGGAGAGATCCGCCAGGGTCTCCTTTCTCTTTCGGCCCTTCAGTGGTCTAACCCCAGTGTTGCTCAGAGAACTGAAGGGCTTTGGCCAGGGGAGCTCCCCACGAGGTCTGAAGGTCTGAGGGTGAACAGGTCAGACTGCCTGGGCCTGTGAGGACAAAGGACCCTTTCTTCTCCTTTCCCACTGTCTCCCTGAGGTCTCCAATCTGAAGGACAACTGGCTGGGGAAGTTCTTCCAAAGTGAATCCCTCGGATGCAGCTGCCATCTTGATCTATAGGCAAAAAATGTTCCTTCGTGTCTGAGTAAATCCAACAATTCCAGACACAAATGACAATTCAACAAGCATCCCAGCCCACACCGTTGGAGGATCCTCTCCCTCTATATCCCCCGGACCTGGTCACCAAGGAATTTCATTAAGATCTCTGACCCACAAGTTCGTGTAACATCGTGCTCTGCACAGAAATCCTGACGGGCCAACAAGTTTAGGCAGGGACAGCATACCCCCTTCTCCAGCGTGAAGATGCTTCTGAAGATGAGACCTTCACCCAAATGACAAAGATTTGCCACTGTTGACCCACAGGGGGGAATGCAGAGACTGCTTTAGGCAGTAGGCTTGAGCAACAGAAGCCTGAGTAAGGTAAAAGGGCCCACAGGTACCTTCTCCCGGAAGGCAAACAGGCTTGTTAGGTGGCCCAAAATATCCTTAAGCCCTAGCTGACCAGCAGCCTACTTACAACAGGGCACAGGAATGAAAAAGAAAAATTCCGAAGGCTCCCACACCCCCTCAACCTCCCCTTTAATGACAGTCCCCCACCACTGCCTCCTGGCAGATGTCTCTCCTTGGATGTCATGCCTTTGATCCCTGCAGTGTATTCAACACACTTCTATCTCCTTAAAAAAAGACAGAGGGTACTCC
This sequence comes from Spilogale gracilis, assembly GCA_004023965.1. Classification (NCBI taxonomy): domain Eukaryota; kingdom Metazoa; phylum Chordata; class Mammalia; order Carnivora; family Mephitidae; genus Spilogale; species Spilogale gracilis. Next base: position 61,357 of record PITA01008444.1, read on the forward strand.
CAACTTGCCTACATCCACTGACATATTTAACTCCTCCCTAGCTATCCTTTTTTCTTTCCCTATAAAACAGTGAAAGAGGGGCGCTTCTTATCCAAGGCCATCCTGCACCTGAGCTTCAGACCCCTTTCCCTCTCACCTCCTTGGGGATCTTGCACCATGAAATGTACTCTCTCTGATGGGTCTTCAACCTCCCAGTTCCACTGCCATTTTATTTTGTAAGGACCTATTTAGAAGTCCACCTCGCTATTTACTCAGAAAAACAGCTCCAGGAGATATAATGGCCCCTGGAAAACAAAGGCAAGCCAGTTTGGGGGAGATGCCCAATCAGTTAACCCCCTTAATCTCCCATCCGGGGAGGTATGGAGATGCAAACTAAGAATGGGTAGCTCATTACTGTACTTGGGATCAGGTAGGAACACCCAAATGCCCTCAACCTCCGGGTTCCAAGAGTAATGGAAGCACAAATTAACTCAGGCAAGCTATGTGAGTCGGTCAGCTCAGTGCTGTTTTCCCCTATACAATGGAAATGCAAATTAACCCTGGTCAGCTTGTGATTTGGGGGGTTGCCCTATAAAAGTGAGCCTGAGAAATTTGGCGTCATCGTTCTCTCATTAGAGGCGACCCTGGCCTGGGTCAATATAATTCCCGATGCTTGGCGCGAAATAAAGCTTTGCTTGACCTTTGCTTTTGTATCAGCTTCGTTCCTTTGACCACGGACCCTATTATATTTACTTATTTTCAAAGATTTATTTATAAGAGAGAGCATGAACAGGAGGGGCAGAGGGAGAGGAAGAGTCTCAAGCAGATTCCTCACTGAGCATGGAGCCTGACATCATGACCTGAGCGGAAACCACATGTCAGATGCTCAACCGACTGCGCCACCCAGGTGCCCCTCCATTGCCATTTTAAACATGCTCAGTTCTCTCCCATCTTTGACAAACAAAATCCCTATTCCTTGCCCCTGCATCATCCCTTCTACAAGCTTGTATCTCTACCATCAAGTCACTCAAACAGGTCTGCATTTTCTCACTTCACATTCATTCCCTTGCCCTTCACAGTCTGGCTTTTCTCCCCATCACTAAACTGAAGCTGTAGCCATCAAGTCCCTGTTGCTAAATCAACACACATCTCAGCACGTATGTGACTTGTCCTTTCAGAATCAGACGACACTTTCAATTATACCACCCTCCCTGGAATGTTCTTTCCACTGGCATCTGCCATCTCTCCTTTCCCTCTTCACCCCTCCAGCTGTTCCTGCTTGGTCTCTGCTTCCTCCTCTTTGACCCACTCTCTAGCTCCCTTTTGAACCCTCTCACTGAATTTTAATTTTTATTGCAGTAGAATATACATAAAATTTGCCATAAAAAGGTGTCCAGTTCAGCCCTCGCTTCATTCTGTATACTCTCCCTGGTCTCATCCATTCTTGTGACTTCACTTAATGTAATGAAGGTTTCCAAATCCAGTTCCCTGGGCTGCACCTCTCTCAGGAGCTCCAGATCCATTTATCTGCTGCCTAGAGAACAAACACCCTTACTTGCTTATCCTCCAGACACCTCAAAATGAACGTGCCCCAAACTGAAATCATCTTTGCCCCATAACCCTCACCTCTGACCCACCAACATGCTTCTCTTCTCCCGTGTTTCTAGTCTCAGTGAATGTTTGCTTTCACATCTGGCTGCCCAAACTGGAAACCAGAGTCGCTCTTGATTCCGTCTACACTCCTCAGATTCAGCCAGTCGTCATATCCTGTTATTGTGATCCCCTTCATGATTCCTGGATCTGTTCACTTATCTCTGCTCTGACTACAGCCCCCTTGGTTTAGACCCTCATGACTCACTTGGACAGTTTAAAAAGCCTGCCACATTATACCCAGTCTGCACTCCGCCCCTGTGTGATTCCTTCTTCGTGGTGCAGCTGCAGTGATATTCTGCACTCCGGTCAGGCCACCACGCTGGAAGTCTCTAGATTCACCCTAATCTACTTCACTTACCGTATAAGCTACTCTCACATCTCGACTCCATCTCCCATCCATCTACAAATACTCAAAATACCATCCCTTGGTCATGTTCTCACTCGACTCCAAGACCATCTACACTCTGCTCTCTGCTTCGGCTACTCCCCTGTCCCCGCCACTACTGCGGGTAACTTCAAGCAAACTTCACTATTCTCTGAGGAACCCTCCCCTGATGTCTCTGAAGTGGCACATGGAGCCATCCACATATCCCGTACTACCTTGTGCTAATGCATCATGGCACTTACTGTCCCGGCATGGCCTGTTCACTCGCTGTCCCCGCCTCAAGCCGGGAGCACCTTTAGGCAGGACGCGGCCACTTACTGTTCTATCCCAGCACCTCTCCTGGTAGCGGGTGCACGGTGCGCACACACACACACACACACACACACACACACACACACACGGCCTTGGTGAATTACAGACAGAGGGAGAAACTGTGTTAAAGACTCAGATGCTAAATCCCCTAAGATGAGCCAATTCACACTGAAAACCAACAAGATACTAGAGCACTTTTGGGGAGAGAAAAGACAGAGGTGCAGCATGGTTCGGGAAGGTCCATTCCAATCCCAAGGACACTCACCATAGGAGAAGGTGTCCGGCATGGGAACCCCGTGGCCAGCAAGCTCCTGGAAAGTCCAGAACTTGTTGACGCAGTTCAGAATGCTCTGCGGGCGGTTGACAAGGCGGCAGCCCAGCTTCTCCAGGTGGCGCAGGACCGTGATGTCGCTATCCGACTGCACCGAAGGGGTGGGCACCCGCACGAGCACCACATCAGGGAAAGTGGTGAGTGCCTTCTGGTTCAGCTGCAGGCCTGCAACCGAAGGACAAGAGTGAGCTCTGTGCTGGCCACAGTCCTGTCCCACCAGAAGAACTGCTTCCAGCCAACTCCTCAAAACGGAACCCAGCAGAAGACAGCCTTGACGATAGCCCAGGAATCCTGTAGTAACGAGAAAGCCACAGTCAATGCCACACTCCACACAGATGGGCAGAGCACGAGCATGAGGAAACACAGAGGAGTTGGAACAGGAAAAGAAAGAAAAGCAGCATATTGACAGTAATCCAAGTCAGAAGAATCCACAGGGATAAGAAAGATAGCCCCACACCTCCCTCCACGTAGCCCGAGTATTACTCGAAGTGTAGTGGGTCGGGAGGCTGGAGACGGCATGAAAAGGAAGCAGTGCGGCTCACTCAAGAACACCTTACTAGTCTTTTAGGACTTAACCTTTAAAAGCCTGTCTGGAGGGACGCCTGGCGGGCTCAGTCAGTAGAGCAGGAGACTCTTGATCTCGTCTCGGGGTCATGAGTACCAGCCCCACGCTGGGCACAGAGATTCTACTTTAAAAAAAAAAAAAAAAAAAAAAGATAAAAATCTGTCCTGAAAATTATGTAACCACTTAAATGATTTTTATGAATATAATGAATGCAAAAATGGCAATGTTAAGTAGAAAAAAACAGGATATAAAATGATAAATACAAGTTAGAAAAGACTAAAAGGAAATATACCAACACTTTAACAATGGGTAATGGGATGATGGGTGATTTCCTAGTTTATACTTATCTGTAGTTTCCAAAATGTCTCCAAGTGCATATTGCCTTTATAACAATAACAAGAAAAATCTTTTAAAAAATAAATCTACTAAAAACCAACTTGGTATCAAACAAAAGTAGAATACAACCAAAGACAACCCGGCCCTATGGCAAAAGAACCTGCTCTTGTATTACACTGGTAAACCAGGAGTATGACCTTGAAGTAAAGACCCGGAGGGCCAGGAGTTCAGTCTTCAAGTATCTGGAGGCCTTCCACGCAGAAGACTTCCTTAGCTTGTCTTCTCTGACCCCAAGAGATAAAGCTATCCGTGAGTGTCTGTAGGGTCGCTCCCGGATCTCCAGCCCCTAGAAGAGTGCCCAGGGCACAACAGGTGCCTGATGTTTGCTGAATCATCCAGAAGCCACAGGGAGACAGATTTGGAACCATGAAGATGGGAAATGGGATGAGAAGGGCAATAAGAAGTGAATTCAGGGAATTACTTGGTTGGTCTCAGGGAACCTTAAAGGAGTCTTTAAAAGGCTCTAAAGAAAACCTTTTAAACAGTTTCAGAACCATTGTATATGGGTCTTAACCTCAGCGTCTTCTATTCCGTAAGCGATGTGCTGTGCAACCAGATAATTCCGAGAACACAAAAGATGCAGATGAAAAGTTACTATTTCTCCATGGGACGGGGGGAAGTGGTGAATAATATCAACACAAAAACACGAAGCAAAACAAAACAAAAGGAAGCAAACAAAGAAACCCAATTCACAAAACTGCTATATGGATCTACCTTGCACAGTTTCCCCCCATTCTAGATGTTCCGTCGATTTAACCAAAGGGGGCAGGTATAATCATTAAGATACGCGTTTCCAGTACTTTTGCGGACAGTGTGAGCCCAAGGAACTGGAATAAAACTCTCAGGGATGACTTATAAAGAGCATTCAGGTTATCCTCATTTTGCCATCAGAAAACAGCATCATGTATACAGGCTCTGCTCCTTTGCCACTTACAGCCCATGGGGAAAAGAATGTAAAAGGAGAAAAAAGCAAACCCTGTGTTAGCATCCTCAAAACCGATAGGCAAAGAAAGAAAGGAAAGTATTCCAGTGGGTGAGAATGGTGAGTAAACACTCAGGGCAGAAGCGGCAGCCCAGGGCAACATCACAGGATGCGGGAATATATGGCAATTTGCTCTGAAAACTCCCCAGAGCCATCCACACGTGGGGGGCTGGCGTCGCCACAGCACACACTCCACCACCAAGCAGGGGAGGACAGCTTAGGGAGGTTTGCACCACCTGATGAGAAAGATGGCTTTGCAACAGAGAAGTGACCTAGAGAAATGAAAAGCAGCAGAAACGTCTGGCTTTCAAATCCCAACATGAGGCCACAGACGAACAGTTAAACTTCTAAATGGAAAGAGGAGAATTGAATCGTTTCTGGAAATACCAGCCACAGGTGGATGGAGATAGCTCAGCCCCAAGCAGATTCACAGACACCTAGGAAATCTTACCAGAACTTCATCTCTCTTCTCCAAAGGTAAATCTTTGGGCCTGGCTCATTCCAACTGAAGCCTTCAATAAATGAAGAATGGAATGGGTTAACGAGAAGCCGAGAAGGCACTACGCCAAGCAGACAGGTGTGGGCTCTGACTGCCGGCTTCCAGCTCTGTGCTGAGGGCCAGGACAGGCCCAGGAGCATATCTGTGCAGTCCTCCTCTGCCCATGTTCACGGTGCCGGCTCTCTTGCCGTGCATATCCTTGCCATCCCCGGCAATCTCAGTTCTCTTTGACAAGTCTTCCTAGGGAAATCACCATAGAAGTTGTGGACAAGAGGTGGCCACTCTTCTGTGGCTTCGACAAACAGCAGATCCACATGGCCATGGTCAAGAATGACTTGGGTGGGAGGCTGGCTCTTGGAAAACCCACTGCTGAGTTCTGAGACCCTGAACCACTTAGTAATGGCTCCCCCTTGTCCCATTCGTATCTGCCCTCAGGAAAGGACCTGAGAACTTAATACGGGATGCAGCTTAAATGTGCCACCTTTCCCAGAGTCCTTAACATTTTCACTGCAACCTACAGGCCTGCAGCCAATGGATGAAGCGCTGACACAGGCTATCAGGGAGAGCAGGGCTCTGCTTGGCTGCAGGTGGATGGAGGGAAGGCACTCAGCAATGAGAGGCTCGTGCCCTCAAAGAACAAGGGATTTCATGTGACTAAGCGCCTCGTGCTCTTGGGCATCACCTTGATGTGGGGAGCAGGGCAGGAGGAAGGGAACAGAGCTATTTTGGAATATTATTTGGGGTCTTCCAGACTCTTATATTGGACTTGAAATATACTCTTTAGCCCCATAAACCACTTTTTTTTTTTAAAACTAAATCACTCTGTCCCAAAACAGGTTGGTAAGATAGTGAAAAAGCTCAGACCCCAAACTAATTAGTACAGTAACCAAAGGCCAAGGCAGTCCAAATCAACTGTTTGAAGCCACAACAATATTTTCTCCATATTACTTCTAAAAGGAATAATCTGCTTTCATGGCTCATTATATTCTCATGTCCTTTTGAACTGCTATTTATATTTGGAAATGTTTTACTGCATTAAAAACAAGACAGAAAAATGGGACCATTTTTCCCAAAGAACTGGGCTTGCTCTTTTCTAACTCATGCATCAGGTTAATTCTATAAAACTGGATTTTCACATTGTATGTACAATAGCCAAGAAACGTACTCTATAATACAGAGAAGTACTTTTAGAAAGAAGCAAATCATTCTTGGAAAGTAGAGCTCTAAAAATTAAGAACCATTCTCAACCCTTCATGCCCACAGAGGAAGCAGAAGTCATATGAACAGTCGTTAGTGCAGACATTCAGATCTGAAGCTGGTGAGCACTTTGATGGAGCATCTGTTGTATTTTCGGTACTTTGTTAAGACTTTTCACCTATCTCATCTCATCTAAATGAAAAATTTCTTGGGGCACCTGACTGGTTCAGTTCATAAAGCATGTGGCTCTTGATCTCAGGGTTGTGAGTTCGAGCCCCACACTGCGTGTAGCAATTACTTAAAAAAAAAATTGGGGGGGGGGCGCCTGGGTGGCTCAGTCGTTAGGCATCTGGCTTCAGCTCGGGTCATGATCCTGGAGTCCCTGGATCAAGCCCTGCTCAGTGGGAAGCCTGCTTCTCCCTCTCTCACTTGCCCTGCTTGTGTTCCCTCTCTAGCTATGTTTCTCTCTGTCAAATAAATAAAGAAAATTTCTATTAAAAAAAATTTTTTTAGGGACTCCTGGGTGGCATAGCTGGTTAAGCATCTGACTCTTGGGTTTCAGCTCAGGTCATGATCTCAGGGTTGGGAGCCTGAGCCCTGCGTCAGGCTGGCGCTTGCTCAGAGTCTGCTTACTGTTTCTCTGTTCCTCTTCCTCTGCCCCTCTCCCCCGCTCTCTCTCTCCCTCCAATCTTTTTTATTAAATTAGAGAAATAAAGATTTCTTGTCATATGGATCCCTGCAACAGATCTGGCTGTACAAGTCTCCGCACTGACAAGGACCTGATGCATAAGTGGTCACAACCACTCCAATCCCTGCGGGCAAGCACACACGCACACACAGGCACGCATTCCTGGCTTCAGGAGAGAAAGCTTCAAAAGCAAACTGGTTTCAGGGTGCCTGGGTGGCTCAGTCATTAAGCGTCTGCCTTCGGCTCAGGTCATAATCCTGGAGTCCTAGGATTGAGCCCTGCACTGCATTGGGCCCCCTGCTCAGCGGGAAGCCTGCCTCTACCTCTCCCACTCCCCTTGCTCATGCTCCCTCTTTCTATATCAAATAAATAAACAAAATCTTTTTTTTTTTAAAAAAAGGCAAACTGGTTTCTAGTGCACTAGGAAAAAACCTTCACGTACACAGCAAGAGGCAGAAAGAAGAAAGTCACAGGACATGAAGGCATGATGGCCAGCAAGGACCTCACTCCCCACAGCTTTCAGACTCCTGCTATTCTCACAGGATCATGTGACACCGGCTGGCAGGGAAGTTCTGCAAGTTGTCAGAAAGGAGTCAACAATATAAAACAGAGTAAGTGGATGACCCACAGAAAGCTCAGCATTACCCCATTGTGTTATGAAGATGTGCAGTTTGAAACATGATCTGACTCTCGTCTCAGAGATGCTCCAGGTTTTCCCTGGTTGCTTTCTACCCTACACCCACCACTTTTTCATAAGGAAGTTATTTGGTCATAAGGAAGCTATTTTTACTTTTAGGGAGTACATGCTATCACCACTCGGTCTCCCTTTTAAAGATCTTTGTTACACTGCTCAAAGAAATCTTACCTCCACCTCATTAAAATCCAGTTATTACGTGGCCCCTTTGGTTCCCCAGCAACTGCTATTTTCAGGTCATTTAATTCACTTCAACCATTACAGAACTATTGGGATGAATCAGACATACTACAAAGCAGGACCACCAGGCTAAACCCGGTGATGTGTGCCTAGGAGCTGAGTCTCCTTACAGACATAGAGACATACCTTAAAGATTCATCCAGCCCCTCACTCAACACATCTGTTCAGCAAATATTTATTTAGCACCTACTCTGGGCCAAGTCCAGGATCAGGATCAGCTCGAGGGTACCCCAGAAGCACTCTCTGCAACAAGCACAGGAAGTTTATTACTAGGTGGTAATTCCAGGAGAGCCGGGGGGCGGGGGGGGGGGGCGTAGGGGAAGCAATGTGGCAAATGCAGGTGTTGTCAAGTGAGGGACCCCCTCTGTGACTGGGGCTTACTCATGACATGCCTCAAATCATCCTGCCTGAGGGGAGAGGGAGCTGGCAATCGGTAATTTTTGTACACCCACTCTGTCTGGGGTTGAAAGCCGCTCTGGGGGTGTGGTAGCAATTTCCTGGCCCTTCTGGCTTGCATATGCAGGCCCCAGGGCCACCAAATGATAAGGGCAACAGGGACATGGGAGGGCCACGACAGCTAAGGATAAGGCGCCATCTTGAAGTCTGGGCACGGGGCTGCAGGGGTGATCTCTGGAACTGAAGAAGAAAGTCCACACACAGCTGTGAGGAATGTTGTTGATGTGTGCAGAGCACTTGGGTGTTGGGGAGTTATCATTCTGGTTTGGCCAGTGGGTGGGGAGGAGACGACTGATTCTAACACAGTGTGAGAAGTGATATAACAAGTGTATAAATGGGGGTACGGTGATGACAGAGGAGGAGGGGGCAGTTAGTGATAATCTCTGAGACAACCAAGGAAAGTTTCAGAAAGATGCTGACTCATGGTGCCTCTGGGCTCAGAACTATGGAGAACAAATGAATGTGTAATGTCTACTCCTGGAAAGAAATCCACGGTCACGCCCTGGCACCTTCAAAGCCCTGAGGTGAAGGATATCTCAGGGCGAATGTATTTACAAAGGTATTGCAGGGGGTTGGGTTAACTTGAACTGAAAGCCAATTGTGGTGAAATGGATAAAGCACTGACCTCCAAGTCAGAGACTTCATTTAATTCCTTGTTGTCATTTAACACCTTGGCAAGACAAACATCTCTTCGGGTGTCAGTTTCCTCTTCTGTAAAATGGAAGAGTCCCAGAACTTGGAAACTGTCCCCCAAACCCCACCCCGCCTTCCAGCTTACCAACACAAGCTTCCTTGCAACCACGAAGACAAAGCTTAGCGAGCCCTTCATCCCTTTCTTGTATCCGTCACCCTAGACTCCAGTCTCCAAGGCCACCTCATTTCGCTAGATGCTAAACCCCACCTGGCTCTGATATTGTCTTTTCTGCTCTCATCTTCCACTCCTTCTCCTCTTCGCAGTGTCCTCCGGGACTCAAGGGGCAGCAAATCCCCTATCGACCTTTCCGGTGAGTGTTCCCTTGGCCTTCTTTTCCTGAGTGAAGTTGACCCACAACTCTCCCCAATAATGCTGCTTCTCCAACGTCCCTCCTCGGTTGTGGTTGTTCTCTCTCCCTGGTCCCTGGGATTCCTGAGGCTGCCAGTGGGACAGATGCTCCTTGCTCTTCACTGTGGCTCCCAGACCATCCTCCTCTCCCTCCCTTAAACTCTGGCTTGACTCTGATCACGCGGTACATCACTACCCTTGTGCAGGTCATCCAGAAACCCCCGCCACCCACCTCTGTCCCCGGAGTGTTAGCTCCTGACTCACTGGCTCCCCACGCTATCACAGCTGGTGGTGACTTAAATATCCCTGTGCAGAATTCTTCCAATGCCCAGGCCCATTTCCTGACCTCACTTCCTCCAAGGATGCTGTCCACTACCCCACTTCAGCCACCACTCCGGGAGACACCTCATGCATTCATCATAATTCCAGTCTCCAATCACTATCTCCTCTCTTTCTAGCTTATTCTCTCTAGTACCCCACCTCCAGCCAAACTTTGATCCCACTAACTGTCATGCATGGGTCCCATCTTTTCATTGTCCCTCACTTCCCCTCTTAAGCTATTTAAATTCCAGAGTTGAATCTGCAAACCTACAACATGGCCTCAAATCTTGCACCTGTTCCTTGCTTGGCTAAACCACATCCCCGGTAGACTGATCCAACTCTGCGTGCATCGTGTACCTTGTGTGATGAAATATGGAGAAAATAATACACAATCCTGCTGACTGGTCTCAAGGGCATCCTTCCTGCTGCCTTGCAAGCACCCTACTTCCTCGGTCCATTTGCTCTCCCTGACCCTAGACAACGATTTCACTTTCTCTTCTTGCTACTTCCTCCCTCCTTCTCTTTCTCCCTCTTCCTACTGAGAGAAGAGAAACTGAAGCACTCAGAAAGGCACTTCTTTACAAGCTCCCACAAGCATGTCTGCTCACCTGTCGGCAGCTAGGTCATACAGGTCACCTTTACTCTTATTACAATGGCTGGAGTGTCCCTGTTCCTAGCTCAGGCCAATTCCTTGAAAAGCTCAATAGATCCCAACCCCTTCCTCTCACTCAGAGCACTGCTGAAGCAGTTCACCTCTCTCTCCTGCATCATCAGTTTCTCTCCACCGGACCACTCACGCAGTCATGGAGCATGCTGTTATTTCTCTCTTCTGCAAGAAAAGCTTCTGAAACCCATGTCCCATTTGAGCAGTGTCTGAGTCAGCTCAGGCTGCTATAACAAAATACCGTAGACTGGGTGGCTTAAACAAGAGACATTTATTTCTCATGGCTGTACAGACTGAAAGGCTGACAGGGTACCGGCATGACTGGGTTCTGGAGAGGGCCCTGTTCCTGGCTTGCAGACAGGTGCCTTCCTGCCGCCACCTCAGCAGGCAGAGAGAGAAAATTTGGGGGGAGAAACACAATTCAGCTTATAGCAGACTATCAATCTATTTCTTACCTTCTCTTTATAACAAAACTTTTTTTTTTTAATAACAAAACTCTTAAGACAGTGTGTAAATTCCTTGGTTTCCATTACTTCATGAGACTTCTCTTATTAGAGACACCAATGCAAAGGCCATGTTGCTAAATCCAATGGTCCATTCTCATCCCTTATGTGACTTATCAACCAGCAAAATCTGACACCGTCTGATCACGTCTTCCTTCTTTAAATACTTTCTCCACTTGGATTCCAAGACACTACCCGCTCCTGGATTTCTTCATCCCGTATACTTAAGATTCTTTGCTGCCTGCTCCTCCTCTCCCCAGCCACTACCTGGACAGCCCCAGAGATCAGGCCCTGGACCTCTTCCCTATTCTTCCCTTGCCAGCTGTATGGAAATGCTTCTACTTTTGATATCTTCAGGCCAGGGCTTTCTCCTGAATCCCCAGCGATATGAAATTGCCCACGTGACATTTCCACTTGGATGTTTAATGGGCATCTCAGAGTCAGTCCTGATCCTCACCACCTGCCTAAACCTACTCCTACACCCTTTCCATATGGGTAAGTGGCAAACTATTCTTCTAGCTTCTCAGGACAGACACATTGGAATCCTCCTTGTCTAGTCTGAACATCCAACATCTGATCTGGTAGGCAAGTCCTGACAACTTCGTCTTCAAAGTCTACCCAAAATCGAGTTCTATACACCTCCTCCCCTGAAATCATTCTAATCCAATAATTATCCTCTCATCTGAATTGTAGCAATGACCTCAGTGTTCTCCCCGCTTCTGCCCTCGCTACCATCTGTCTGTTCTTAACACTGTGACCAAAATGACCCTGTGACCATAAAGCAGATCATGCTATCCTTGTGCTCAAAACCCTTCAACAGATTCCCAGCCCATCCACAGTAAAATACAAAGTCCTTCCCTGAATGGGGCATCTGGGTGGCTCAGTTGGCTAAGTGTCCAACTCTCAACCTCAGCTCAGGTCTTGATCTTGGGGCTGTGAATTCAAGCCCTGTGTTGGGCTCACTAGACATGGAGCCTACTTTAAAAAAATTAAAAAATCCTTCCATGACCCACAAGGTCATATACACTGGCTCTTCTTCCCCTACCCTCCATTTCTCTGACCTTCTCTCCTAATGCTTGCCCCTTGGTTCACTCTGCTCTGGCCACAGGTTACTTTGGTGCTCCCTCTTGCCTATGCTACTCTAATCCCAGATATCGATTTTTTTTTAAATATTTTATTTTTTTGACAGAGAGAAACACAGCCAGAGAGGGAACACAAGCAGGCTTCCCGCCAAGCAGACAGCCCAATATGGGGCTCGATTCCGGGTCTCCGGGATCATGACCTGAGCTGAAGGCAGTCGCTTAATCAACTGAGCCACCCAGGTGCCCCTCAGACAAAAATCCTTAAAAAAAATTGATATTGGGGCCTGCTTCTCCCTCTCTCACTCCCCCTGCTTGTGTTCCCTCTCTGGCTGTGTTTCTCTCTGTCAAATAAATAAATAAATAAAATCTTAAAAAAAAAAAAAAAAGAAGATTTTTGTTTGAGAATGAGAGAGGAGAGAGAAGGGAGACAGGACAGAGAGAACGAGTCCGGGGGGAGGGGAGCAGAGGTAGAGGGAGAAGCAGACTCTCCACTGAGCAAGGAGCCCCATGTAAGGCCCAATCCCAGGACCCTGCAATCACAATCTGAGCTGAAGGCAGACACTTTACTGACTGAGCCACCCAGGCACCCCTAATCCCAGATACCTAAATGATTTGCTTCCCTACTTCCTTCAGATCTTTACTCGAACATCAGCTCCTAGGTGAGGACCACCCCAGCCACCGTGTCCAAAACTACACCCCCTCCCGTACCTCCAGAAACATTCTATCTTTCCATTTCCCTTCCCTGCTTTTTCCTCTTTAGTCCTTTTCAACAACATACTATATATGTTACTTATCTTGTTTATATCTTCTCTCTCCCATCTAGACTGTAATTTCCTGGAGAGGCACCCTGTCTCTCCAGGTGTCAGTTTCTGGTACCTAGAATGATGCCTTATAGCAGGTAATCAGCAGGTTATTTGTTGACCCAAAGAATGAAGGAAATATTAACAATGAGGATGGAGACTGTTCGTACTCTTCATTCTATCTCCAGTATCTAGCACAGAGGCTGGCACAGATGGGGCAGGCAACAGCTGTGGAATGAGTAGGATGGTTGTGAAGATTAAGGCACAAAAAAGATATGAAAACATTAATAACAGAGTCACAGAAATAAAAAACCATTACTCTTATGAGTTCCTCAATGCAAAGTAACTTAAATTTATCACTTTCTCATGGTAGGGGTGGTGGTTCTTGAGTTACTTTTTAATAGTGAAGGCTCAAATAGAACTAGATTGAAAACTTCACATCATGTCGTAGGATTGTGTTAAAATAATAAGGCGAAGTCTCTCGGCAGAGTGGGCAAGGTGGCACACTTAGCCACTGGAGCAAGGGTTGGGTGAGCTGAGGCTAACACTGACCTGCCCGGATGGCACCGGAATACCTGCTGGCGAGGGGAGTGCCAGGGAGGAGGTGTGGATGGACGGGAATGACACAGACCTCTCGGATGACGGCTCCTACCCTTTCCACCAGGCAAGCCTAACAAATCTGTGGCAGTGTGATGGTAGCAACAAGAGGTGGTTCAGAAATCTGTAAGGCTTTGACATCTACTAAGGATCCCAATCTACTGGTTCTAGAACTCTTTCTGAAACAGTTTATGAGGTAACCTTAAAAACTACTCTTAAACTACACATTCCGGGTGCCTGGGTGGCTCAGTTGGTTAAGCGACTGCCTTCGGCTCAGGTCATGATCCGCATCGGGCTCCCTGCTTGGCAGGAAGCCTGCTTCTCCCTCTCTTACTCCCTCTGCTTGTGTTCCCTCTCTAGCTGTGTTTCTCTCTGTCAAATAAATAAATAAAATCTTTTTTAAAAAAAAAAAGTGTAATTACAAATAAACCAACTTTGCAGTTAGAAAAGTAAACCTTTAAACTACACATTCCATACACCTTTGGTCCTGAGATTAGCCCACAGATATAAACGTGGACCCACAGGGTAAAGCATATTCATTCAGTGCTCACATCAGCTTAGGGACAGTATATGGTAGATGCTTCCATCCGCTCTCTGGCTTCTCCAGGGTCCTGTATGGTGCTTTACTCATATTACAGGGTGTTGGGCAGAGGCCCTTGGCAGAGACTGAGGTCAAAGGTCAACCTCTGTGCCCTAGGTTACTATGGAATCCTTGCCTGCTAGTGGCTCACATAGCCAGGGGAGTCCTTCCCTCCTCTATGAGGCCTATTGTCTTCTGGAAGTCTGCGATACAGTCCTTGTCCTCCAATTCAATTAGGATTCCTCCACCCAAATATTTCAATCTTACTCAGCTGATTACTACAAGGAACCAAGGAAAAGTAGCCCAGTAACAGTAATTTAAAGGTAATTTAAGGGCACCTGGGTGGCTCAGTGAGTTGAAGCCTCTGCCTCGGTTCAGGTTGTGATCTCAAGAGTCCTGGAATCGAGCCCCGCATTGGGCTCTCTGCTCAACAAGGAGCCTGTTTCCCCTTCTCTCCCTGCTTGTGATCTCTCTCTCAAATAATAAACAACATTTTTTTTAAAAAATTTTTTTAAAAAGGTAATTTAAACAGTAATTTAAAGTGAAAGTAATTTAAAGAACCTGACCTAGGGGCACCTGGGCGGCTCAGTCAGTTGGGTGCCTGACTCTTGGTTTCAGTTTCGGTCACGATCTCACGGGTCCTGGGATCAGAGAGGCTCTGTGCTCAGCAGTATATCTGTGTGAAAGACTCTCTCCTCTGCCCCTCCCCCATTCGCAGGGGCCCACCCCCCAAAATAAATAAATAAATCATAAACAAACAAATAAATGAAAATTAAAAAATCATGAAGAACCTAACCCAGAAATCACCGTATGGCCACCAAGGTTTAGCTCTGAGAGGAAGGCAAGGAATGCTGAATCATTCTGCTTCTAAGAGACAAACTGTTACACACCCTCATTTCCAGGTCAGACCCATTTTTTTTGGACTTCATGTCTATCCCGAGTTTGTGACTATACTTGCTTCCTGAGACAAGAAATTGTCATTGTAAAGGCCCACCGGTTGTCGAAGAACTTAATTTGCCCTCATAGTATGGCTCATTACAACAATATTCACACATCCAAGCGCCATCTCCCAAACAGAACCTAATTATGGTAAAAGTCTCCTATGCTTCAAATTAGCCTCTCAGGCCCTTCACTCAATCATCCGAACATTAACTGGAGGTCCACTGGGTACCAGTTATGGAGCATACATCTGAGGGATCCCTGGTTGTTCAGGGAGGGAGGAAAGGGGAAAAAGAGAGCAGATAAACTTTGTAAATAGATAAATTACAATAAAATATGATGGATGCTATTTTCAACAGTGTTACTTGACAGTAGATGAGAAAGGGAATGCCTGAGGGGAGGGGAGGGAATTCAAGAAAGACCGCAGAGACATGAGTGATGTGAGCTGAGTGGAAGAAAGAATACAAGTTTGCCACATGAGGGAGAGGGAGCTGCACCTGATGGGCCCGTGCGCTGCAGGAATTCAGCGCATGGGGCACGGTGAAATCGGGGCAGGCGATGCGCGGATGGGGTGGAGTGGAAGAGAGGAAACAAGTTTGCTGAGCCTGCAATTCCTGAGTATTGGTCCTAACTGCCAGCCAGTACTACGTGCCAAATACCTTATTGCCGTTTATGAGAGTTAATTTGTATAAAGAATCTCAACCTCTGCCGGGTACACGATAAACACAAACCGTATTTTGCTTTGACTCTGAGTGTGGACACCTGGGTAACATATGCACCACCACCCTAGCCCAGGAAGAGAGTAATTAAGAAATATTTGTTGGGGGCTCCTGGGTGGCTCAGTTGGTTAAGCAACTGCGTTCGGCTCAGGTCATGATCCTGGAGACCCGGGATCGAGCCCCACATCAGGCTCCCTGCTCGGTGGGAAGCCTGCTTCTCCCTCTCACTCCCCCTGCTTGTGTTCCCTCTCTGGCTGTGCTGTCAAATAAATAAAATCTTAAAAAAAAAAAGAAAAGAAAAAGAAATATTTGTTGAATGAACGAAGAACTTGCAGTTTCTAAAAAGGAATGAAGATAGACATGGCTCTCATTATGCCACGTCCTGCAGAAGGGTGAAGGGAAAGCATTCTCTGCAGGACTGCTTCAGTCACCAGGTCACTAACTCTTCCCAAGGGCCATTCCCACTCATCCGATCCAGACCTATGCTGGGGCAGCGAGATCACTCATTACAAAACCTTGCATCTGCACGGCATCGTCAGCTTACTCATACTATCTGTTTAAATAACTGCAATCTTTAAATCCCAAACTTTCCATCTCTTGTATGAATCCTATTTCCAGATAGAACCTGAAATTTTGGTCTCTGGATTTGGGGTCCCGCTAGCCTCCTCAGAGGGAAGCTCAGGAAGGAATTTACGAAACTGGCTGAGGTCCTGCCCCCTGTCCCACACAGACTCCTGCAACAACTCCCTGCACTAATCTCGAGAAAAAGACTTGGTAAAGGGGGTGCCTTAACTTCCTAAACTTTAAAATCACTTTGCAAAGTCACGGTCTAACCTCAGGGTAATTCAATTCAGTTCAAGTCCACATCCATGGAAAAAGGTACCATGAGTTGCACATGGCCTGGCACATGCTTATTTTGTATCCAGAGCGGGAATCAGAAACTGTCATTAGCCACTAACTAGCTGGGTGGCACTGAGTATCTCTGAGTGTCAGGGTCTTCATTAGTAAAACGAAAGGGTCAGGATGGATGATCTCAAAGGCTTCCCCAGCTCTCGTCCTCAGTAATTTGCAAATGGAAATGTCATTAATATCAGTAACTATTTCTGTATGTCAAAGCCAGTAAGTTCTAGACTTTACTTCAGAGGAATAACTGGCTCAGCAAACTGCCACGGCTTTTCTATAGTTGGACGACAGAAGAAACTGGGAAATAGAGCTCATATCTCTACTCACTCAAAAAATATTTATTGAGTCCCTATTACTGCAACACACTGTTCGAGCCATGACCATAGCAATGAACAAGCAAAGGAGCTCACTCTGCACGGAGCTTACTTCCTCCTTGGGCTTCAATCAATCCACCTCCCTGACAAATAAATCTCATCACTACTTTGGATAGCAGAAATGGTGATCTGATAGGTTTGTTTTATGCGTCACGAATTGTGTCTGGCTATCCCTGAATTAGCAAAAGATTAAAACTGCTTCAAAAAAAAATGCCTATCTTCAGTTACTCCAGCGACTAGGCAAATAACTATATATTTTCTCAGACTTTAAAAAGAAGTAACTTCTAGTTTACAAAGAGACTGAGATACAGTCACACATGAATTCCTGTAAAATTTTAAGGCACTACACAAAAGGGTTTAAATGTTTCCTGCAGCACTGAGAATATAATTTTCTTTTTTTAGGACAGATTCTTTAAAAGGGTGTGTTTGTTTAATTTTTTAAAAAGTAACCTCCGGGGCGCCTGGGTGGCTCAGTTGGTTGGGCGACTGCCTTCGGCTCAGGTCATGATCCCGGAGACCCGGGATTGAGTCCCACATCGGGCTCCCTGCTCCTCCCTCTCTCACTCCCCCTGCTTGTGTTCCCTCTCTGGCTGTGTTTCTCTCTGTCAAATAAATAAAATCTTAAAAAAAAAAAAAAAAGTGACCTCCATGCCCAACATGGGGCTCAAACTCACAACCCAAAGATCAAGAGCCACATGTTCTACCAACTGAGCCAGCCAGGTGCTCTTCAAATGGGGTTTTAAACACAAACCAGAATTTCCCTACTCTTTCACAGAATGCAGGATGGCTCTACTACAGGAATATGATGTGGAACTTCAACTGCTGTATCTCAAAAAAGGCATCTTTACAAGCTGCAAAATAAATAAAATGAAGAGCAAACAAACTGACCCTGGGGGTAGAAAGATGTATATATTAGATCCACATTAGTAAAAGATAACATAATTCCACTGAACAATTTTAATGAGCTGGGACAACCTTAACCCTTAGGAATCTGAGATTCAAAGACATAAAGTGACCTGGCCAAGGCAAACCAAGATACTTGTTACCAGCAAAGCTGTGCCAAGGATCCAGGTTTGTAGACTGCTTGTTGAAGAATCTAGTTCTACATTAACTGTAAAAGTTGTAGCAAATCAAGAATAGACAGTCCCCCTTACAAATGACACACTGTTTTAGACTAAATGTATGGCACCTAATGCTTGTAATATATTTCTCCAAAAGGCTATATAGTCTGATATTACTTAAGAAGGGTTTAGATAAATCTATGGATGAAGCACCTAGAACAGATACATTAGGCACCGGTCATATTCAAAATCCCTATAACTAACCTGTTCAGAAAAAAGGAACCCCTTTCCTCTGCTAAAGAAGAGTAACAAATTATAAGCTTATTTAACCAGGTATGGTTAAAATAATAAGAATGATGCCCCAAAAAGCACCCTGAATGGGGCCCAAATTCCCCCCACCCCCAGTCCCACATCTGATCCTCCTGAAGTAGCTGGCCTACATCCAGAGTGAAGGCTGAAGCCACTCAAACTGCAGGTTAGAGGGGGTTCCTAAACCAAGGATTCCCGTCAGAGACTGCTTGTATTAAAGATAATTAAGAATATCTAAATACATAGTTAACCTTTTGAGGTCAGGGTCACAGATGATAACCATGCCTTACCCAAAAATGTCTCTTGGACACAGCAGTGGAGAAATATGAGGCCAGAATGGTCTGGACCTGAAATCTTGACTTTTCTGGAATCAGAATTCAACACTTTTAGGAAGGAGGATGAGTTTAAAGAAAACCCATCAACGGTCTACTCTCCCACCTACACACTCAAGAGGTGACTCCAGTCGTAAAAATTTTCCCCCTCCGTAGGTTCCTCGGAATGATATTCTACAGTGCATTACTGATGCTTACACACTCCCGCAAAACTTTTAAAAACACTCATCTTAATGGCAACTTCGTAAATGTGGGGATGGTTTCTATAAAGCTATACTGACAGGGTACGGATGCGAGCAGAATTTGCAATCCGTGGTTTGCAGCTTGATTTTCCTCGGAGCGCCTGGCGGCTTCAGGCGAAAGCGAGTTCCTCCCAAAACAAAGTCCCCTAAGTACACGGAATCCCGTTCTCAAATCTTGGCCTCAGGGCAGACGGTGGTGGTCAAAGGAAACTCTCAAGGTTAGGGGCTTTCTCCAACCCACGGAGGGCTCGCGGGGGAGGGCGGCTGGTCTGCGGGGCCCGAAGGAGACTTGGCTGGGGGAGGCCCGGGTGCGCGCGCCCACCGGCCGACTCCCGGGGACCCCGGCGCGCCTCCCCGCCCTCCCGGGGCCCGCCTCGCTCACCGAGGTGGCCGCCGACGACGGTGACGGCGATCTGGTCCATGAGCACCGCCCGGAAGCGCACGTCCTGCTCGGAGCAGCGCTGCCGGAGGGCGCGCAGGATCTGCACCTGCGGGTAGTCCTCGCGGATGCGCCGGTCCGTCAGGAACCAGAGCTGGGAGCACATGGCGGTCAGGGCGGCGGCGCCCGGCACGACGCGGGGACCCCCGTCAACGCCCCGGGCCGCTCGCTTGGGCTGGCGGGCGGCCGGCCGGCCGGAGTCCCGGGCGAGCGCGCGCCGCGGCTCCGCTCCCGCCGGTGCGCCAGGCGCCTCTGCAGCCCTGACCCAGCGAATCTGCCCGGCCACTCAGCGCCGCCGCCGGCCCCGGCCAGCCAATCAGCGCGCGGCGGCGGGCGCGGGCCGGCCGCGCCGCCAGCTGCAGAGGCGGCCTCGGCGGGCGGCGCCCGGGGAGGGGCGGTGGGGCCGGGGGCCTGCGGAGGCCGGGGGAGGGGCGGCGGGCGGGGCTCGGGGCCTCGGGAAGCCCACAGGCCGCTGGCTGGCGGTGGCGCGGCCGCGGGAGGGTATCCCCGCCCCGCCCAGGACCCCCCCGGTGGGCGTGGCGCCGCCGGCCGGGGTGGGGCGGCGGGAGCGGGAGGGGCCGGGGCGGCGGCCCGCGGGGCGGAGAGGATGTCCCGGCTCCTCGACTAGCGATGCGCCTTGGGATGCGTCCCAAAGGCGGTCCGAGCATCCGGGGCACCGACGAGCCCAGGGTCCGGAGGAGGCCTCAGGGCCGTCCCAAGGGGGATTCTGGGGCCTGGCCAAGGTCACCCGGCTAGGCCCCCAGTTGGACCTTGGCTTCGGAATTCTCTGCGGAAATCCTGGCCTGGAGCTAGAGGTGGGGGTTGAGGGGAGTAGGGTTTTAGCCGCCTCCCATTCCGGATAATTTGAAGGTGCATTTTTCAGGGTCTCAGATTTTCTTACACTGGACATCACTTACTAGGTGGCGGCTCTGGGCCTCAGAATCTCAATGTGATGAAAATGGGTCTACGTCTCCTTTTAGAAGGACCACTAGCTGGTCCTCCACCCGCCCCAAGCCGTCATCTTTAAATACCGTCCTTGGTCCTAGCCAATTGTAAATTCTGCCTGCAAACAATATTTGAAGCCAGAACCTTTCTAAATAACTGCAAGACTGAAGTTAGCCATCTTTAAGATTGCATTTGCTCCTCCAGCTCATTAGAATATGTCTTTTTTTTTTTTTTTTGGACTTAGGAAAACGAGTAATTTCAATGCAGGCCCCTCAGTGGCAACTTAGAAACCCGCTTTAAGATGTCTCAGATAAAGTATAGACTTCACTGTAAATATTGGGCAGTTGTGTGCATTTACCCACTGAATATGCCCTTGGAAAAGTTATATCTAAACAGAATTTCAAAAATTAATTATTTTTCAAGCAATGTTCGTTAAGTCCATTTATGTTGCAATGGAGTACAGTGTATTTTTTTTAAGTATCCACATATACTTTCTTAAAGTATCCATAAATTAATGCCCTATGGATTAGTAACTTCCAAAACTATCTTCTTTTTTTTTTTTTTTTTTTAAGATTTTATTTATTTAGGGCGCCTGGGTGGCTCAGTTGGTTGAGCGACTGCCTTCACTCAGGTCATGATCCCGGAGACCCGGAATTGAGTCCCACATTGGGCTCCCTGCTCCGCAGGAAGCCTGCTTCTCCCTCTCTCATTCCCCCTGCTTGTGTTCCCTCTCTGGCTGTGTTTCGCTGTCAAATAAATAAAATCTCTAAAAAAAAAAAAAAGATTTTATTTATTTAGGGGCTCCTGGGTGGCTCAATCATTAAGCATCTGCCTTCTGCTCTGGTCATGATCCGGGAGTCCTGGGATCCTCGGGCACCCTGCTGGGTGGGAAGCCTGCTTCTCCCTCTCTCACTCCCCCTACTCGTGTTCCCTCTCTAGCTGTGTTTCTCTGTCAAATGAATAAATAAAATCTTTAAGACTTTGTTTATTTAATAGGGCTGACTGTGTGGCTCAGTCAGTTAAGCATTGGCTTTCAGCTCAGGTCATGATCTCAGGGTCTTGGGATCAAGCCCCACATCAGGCTCCCTACTCAACGGGGTGTCTGCTTCTCCCTCTTCCTCTGCAACTTCCCCTGCTTGTGCTCTCTCTCTGTGTATCAGATTTTATAAAAAATATTTTTTAAAGGTTTTATTTATTTATCTTAGTATGAGTGAAGGAAGAGGCAGAGGGAGAGGGAAAGAATCTCAGACTCCATGTTGAGTGTTGAGCCATGGAAGAGTGGGGACAGTCCATGACCCAAAGACCGTGACCTGAACCAAAATCACGATCCCAGTGCTCAACTGACTGAGCCACCCAGGCACCCCTAAAACTATCTTCTAACCATAGATCAACTTGGGCACTACAAACTTCATTCTCTACAATGATCATTTCCTTCGTACTTCATGGTGTTCATCTTGTTGACCCTGGTGCTCCCTGTGGGACTTTTGTAGTATCAAACATAGGATGTTTATGAGTTGTTGAACCACAGTTTGCTGGAATGATTGTTTACTAAAATCTATATAAGGGTAAGTTTAGAAGTTGCTTATAATCCATGTTCATAGTCATTGATGCAAGATTAGGAGGCTTAAGTCATATACAGATGCATGCACATATCCAGGCTTGAAGGCAGGATCTGGGGACCCAGATGGTGTCATTACTTCCTCAGTGTCTTTGCTCTCCCTTGCTAGCAGGTTCCTACCACCCCTGTGGTCTCCTTTTCCTAGGTTCGGTGTCAGGTGAGGACCTGGGATAGCAACATATCCAGTTATGAGATGGCTATGCTTGTTCAGGTGTAATGTTTTGTTATATTACCGAAATTCCTCAAGCATAGAGATACTGTCCTAAGTATAGGATTATCTTCCCAGATGTATTGTTATAGTTCTCCAAAGATGACTCCCAAATTCAAATTTAATCTTGACATCTCTTGAGCGTCAGCAATGTTAAAGGATGCTGTCCTGCCATCACCTCAACATCCCTAATACTAAACTCATTCTTTTTCCCTCTATTCCAGGTTCTACTGTCTTAATAAGGAAAATATATGATCTCACGTAGCAAGAAATTTAGAGGTAGGTCAGCTCTAGGGTTAGTTCATTTAACAGCTAAGTAACACTCTCAGGGGACCCAGATTCTTTCCATCTTTTCACTCTCATATTCTTAGGTTAGTGTCCCTCATAGTTACAAAATGGTTGCCACTATTTCACCTAATATATGCACCCACATAATGTCTGGCCGAAATAGAGAGACTGTTTCTTCCCACGTGTCCCTTTTTATTAGCACAGAAAACCTGTCTCAGAAGCCCTCTAGCCAACTTCCTGTAGTCTCATATGCCCACATCTAAACCAGTCACCAGGAAGAAGGAAAGAACTATCATAAATGACTTAAATTTGGATTCACCTCTGTGGCTGGGAATTAGAATCCCTTCCCCCAAACACATATAGAGTTAGGTGAATAACCTGGGCAAAATGAGGGTTTTCTTAGAAGAAATGAGGGGAGAAACGATATTAGGAGTACAAACCACAGTGTTTAATGCAGATGGTAATAGGGTAAAATGTCAGGTAAGTTAGACTGTGATAACTAATGATCTCAAAGTGGCTTATACCCATATTGAACTCGAGTTGGAAGAGGCGAGTCCTGTCTCAAAATGGAGGTAAAACTGCCGCCCGGTCGCCCCCAGCCCGACTCGGGCCGTCGCCGCTGCCGCCGGGGGGGAGGAGGGCCATGATCCAAAGGAACCCGAGCAGTTGAGAAAACTGTTTATTGGTGGTTTGAGCTTTGAAACTACAGATGATAGTTTAAGAGAACATTTTGAAAAATGGGGTACACTTACAGATTGTGTGGTGCTGAGAGACCCTCAAACAAAACGCTCCAGGGGTTTTGGTTTTGTGACTTACTCTTGTGTTGA
>PITA01008445.1:14136-84603 GCA_004023965.1 Spilogale gracilis
AATGTGCAGCGCACGCTGGGAGGCCGAGCCCGGCTCGGAGCAGTAGAGGCGAGAGCTGGCGGTGCCAAGTGGCGTGCGGGCTAGCCGCCTGGGCGTGTCCCGCGATGCAGCGAACTGAGTGCCCCATGCAGAGGAGGTGGCGGCCCCACAGCAGCCAGAGCGCAGAATCACGCACTGAGCGGCCGCCGTCCGCCTCACCTGCACACAGAGACACAGCCTGGGGCCGGAGGAGCGCACCTAGGCCTCCCCGCGTCCGTACACAGTGGTGGTGAGGAAGAGTTTGGAAAACAGGACCTTGTCTGTCAAGGACAGGCTACCGAGTGCGGGTGTGAGAGGCAAACGTCACAGCCACCTCTGGAGAGGGCTACGCGGGAAGACAGCAGGGCTCTGAGGAGCAGGGTCACGGAGCCCAGGGTGCACAGCAACACACCCCAGGGCAGAGGGGCCCCAAGCACCTGGCAGGCACTTGGCAAAGGGTCCTAAGTGCGGTGCCACGGGACCTCCCCCAGCCAGGCCACTGGGCGCAGGGAACATGCCTGGAGCCCGCGCTTGGCTCTGGGAGCCCAGGGCTACTGGCCCACGTGGCTCCTGGGCCCGCGCCGCTGCGGTTGAAGATAAAAATAACCATAGATCTCTCGGGGTGCATCTTAGCAGTGATGAAGTTGCACGGTTTTAATTAAAAAGTAGGTTTTTTTGTTATCAGCAACTTTTTTTTTTTTAACATTTTATTTAAGAGCAAGCAAGCGAGGGAGTGAGCAGGGGAGGAGCAGAGGGGAGGGAAAGTCTAGGACTCTGTGCTGTGCGTACAGCCCGATGCAGGCTGGACCCCAGGACCCGGAGCCAAAACCAAGAGTCAGACGTTCAACGGACTGAGCCACCTGGGCGCCCCCAGAAACCTTTTTTTTTTTTTTAAAGGTTTTATTTATTCATTTGAGAGAAAGATGGACGCAGAAGGAGAGGGAGAAGCAGGCTCCCTGCTGAGCCAATCAGGAGCCTGATGTGGGGCTCGAACCCAGGACCCAGAGACCATGACCTGGGCCAAAGGCGGACGCCCAACCATCACAGCCACCCAGACAGGACTCCAAAAACTTTTCTTTCTAACAAAAGGAAAAGTAACCTAAAAGCAAAAGAAATGATAAAAGTAACATGTGCAGGTGCCTGCTTGGAGGAGTGCTGGGCAGGGCACGTGTGGGGTGCACCGGTCACACGAGGACAGGGCGGCGGCAGCAGTGGAGCAACAGCACCAGGTCTCCCTCTGCCCCTGCAGGGAGAGCGCGGCCCCGACACCCTCCCAGCGCTCCGCTGCTCCTGCGGCGTGGGGCGGGTCAGGAGAAGGCCCCGCCTCCAGCCCTGAGTGTTTCCCTGTTTCGTGTTCTTCACACTGATCAAACACAACTAATATCTTAGCTAAACTCGAATACCAGTTTTCTATGAAAGAGAAAACAAAAAAGCATACAAAAAGGTCATTTTATTATACCTTCCGTTTGGCAGGGTATCAGTGCCTTTTTTAAAACCCTACTGTTCAAGTACAAATGGGTATGTTTACAAAGTATTTACAATTTCAGTCTTCTCCTTTATATTTGAAACACAACAGGTGTGTGGTGACTCGGGACAGAAAGCGGCGATGATGGAGAGCGGCGAGCCCCGCCTCGTGGGGGCCACACAGGAAGAGGTGAGGGCCTGCTGCAGTCAGAGCCGGAGGATGGAGTGGGGCCGCGGCGCGGGTTCTCGGCCGACGTGTGGGGGGGGGGGGGGGAGTCCGCGGGCAGAGGCACCCCCACGCTTGCGCCAAGTGTGACAACATGGACCGCGGACCCTGGACAGCAGCCACAGCCGGGAGGAGGAGGCTTCTGGGAGCAGCGAGCGAGGCCGGCAAGGCCGGCGAGGCTGGCGAGGCCAGCGGCGCGTCTAGGTGGGAGAAAAGTCACCCGTCTACTCTGCATCCTGTGGGAGGAGCCAGGGAAGGATGTGGCCTCGGACACGAGGGCCTCTCATTGCATGAAGGGAGGCGGGGGCCCCACGCCACAATCGCCGGTGCCCCAGCTCGGTTCTGCTCCACGCTGAGGCGGGTGCAGCCAGCGCCCCCGGGAGGACGAGGGGCAGACGAGGCGGCGCACAGATCCCAAGCAGCCGCACCCTCCCGGCGGCAGCCAGTGTGGCCGGGCGAGCACCCATCACAGGGCTGCTTGCGTGTGTTCCGCTGAACTGTAATGTCAAGTCCCTTCCATTTTTTCAACACTTGATTTTTACCTTTCTCCCAATTTCTCACCCAGAGCTCAATAACGAGCGGCCTCACTGCCTCAGTAAACGCCATGTTGCTGCCCACATAGAGCAACGGGAAACGAAAACTACGGTTCACGTCCCTTCGTGCCACTTAAAGTGGTACTTAGGGAGGACAGAGAAAACCAACAGCGACAATCCCTCACAATGCCCACACAGACCCAGCACGACTTGATTTGTGGACCTAGGAGTAGAGGACAGCCACAGAGCCAGAGCACAGAGGGGGGCACCCGACACGCGCACGGGCCGAGGGGAAGCATCTGGTAAGCAGACGTTATTGGCCAACCAAGCCCACTGCGAGTACTTGGGCTAGCTTGCTGTAGTCAAAATAAACCAGAAGCCAACATGGGCCTCCTCTCTGTCCCTCAACTGCACCCCCAAATACTGCACGGGAGGTCCTCCGCTTTACACGGAACCACGAGCGAGCACATGTGCTCCCGTGCGAGATGCCGGCATCACGAGGACAGAGGTCTGGCATCACCAGCCCACAGTGAAGTGCTCGTGATGCCCATTCCTGCAGGTGACCCCTGTACTCCATCGCAGAGGTTTCTGGGCTGTCAGCAGACCCTCCCTGGGCTGGGCAGGAGAGCGAGGGGATGGGGGGCAACAGGCACCCCCCGCCACGCAGCAATGACCTCTGCCGCAGAAGGACCCCCACCCCCAAGACGGGAGCCTCACAAAGTTTGCTGGAGCTGCTCCGGTGCTCTATGTTCAAGCTGGGAGAATCTCCCGGCCTGGCTGGGATGGACAGCCACCGCACCGCGGGGAGGGCCGCAGCGAGCCCCACCAGCTGCTCTTTGGAATGAAGATTCAATCCAGGACGGCAACCCTTCACCATGGCCGGCCGGGAGCAAGTCATGAACGTGCTGGAAATACCGCGCGGAGGGAAAGAAGCAGCCACGGTGGCTTGCTTGGACCTGAGATGACCTCCCTCAGCTGGCCTCTCTCCTCTCCAAGGACCAGAGTGCGTGTTCAGTTAGGGATACAGAACCGAGCAGAGGCGGGCGCTGCCCAAGACCAGGTTTTAGCTTCAGGAAGTCTACTTTATGACTCACTGCCCAGTCCACGTGGCCCCGGGCAGAGCACCGCGTACACACACACCGGACCCAGCACACTGCTCTGCAGAGAGCCAGAAAGGTGACGTGGCCAGCAGCACTTCCTCCGGCGGACACCCGACACGGGAATGGGGGACGCGGACCGCAATGCTGAACGCAGGACAATAAAGCGATGACGCCATCTGTTTCCATTATAACCTCCCTGGTGCCGAACGCCTCCAACAACACTGTGCCCCGGTTCAACAATAAATAAAATGTACCCGTTCCTGGCTAGGCGGCGGAGTGCAGGGTAGCCCGCCCTGAGGCCGTCCCGCCGCTGCGACTAGGGGCACGGAGGCTTGGTGGGCGTCTTCAGCCGGACGGCAGGGACTCGCATCTGCAGCTTGGGCTGCTGGCCGGGGCCATCGGAGCCGGCCGGCCCCTGGGTGGGGGTGGGGACGCCGGGGCTCTGCAGCTGGCCGGCCGCCGTCGGCACCACCTGCTGCTGCAGGAGCTTCTGCTGCACCACCTGCGCGGTCGCCGTCACCGTGGGGATCATCTGCATCTGCTGCCCGGCTGCCGTCGCCTGCGTCAGGGTCACAGTCTGTGGGGAAGCCTGAGCCGGAACAGTGAGAAAACACACACGGCCTCGTGACACAGCCCGCCACACGTTCCTGGGGGTGGTGGTCTAGAAGCCGCCTCAGCACAAACACTTCTGTGAGATGCGGGGACCCCGTGACGTATCACGGTACAACCTTTGGTTTCCGACCGCACAGAAGCAGGAGAGGGCCACTGAGCGAAATCACTCTTGTTTTTGGGCAAAGGCTGATGACTGATGCCTTGGAACCTGCATGCCAGGGGCTCTGAACGAAAGCGTTATTTTGGGACAGCATCGCTTTACACGGCCACGTTTTGCAGCAGTATGTGAAAAGGCAGGAGCCTGAGGGCTCGGTGACAACGGTCACTGCTGTCCCCAGTAGTACTGACACTTCCAGGACAAGGTCACCGTGAGCAGACTGTTCTGTTTCCCTAAAACCAAGGTATGGGGGCTTTGGCTCAGAGGACGCACCTGAGATTGCCGGCGGAAGGGAAGAGCCCACAGGTGGACGGGCTCCTTCCGCACACCTGGCGCTGAGTCTGGACGAGCTGTTCAGCGTGCGCCCCGGGAGCCTAAGCTTTACGTGCCGTCCCCAGAATTAATCTCTTCTGACTTATGAACATCAGAAGTGATTCTCTGAGAGTTCACCTACTTTCTCCGAGTGAAAACCAAAAACCGCCGATGGGAAACATGAAGGTTACTGAAGAGGGCGTGTGGGGCTCCCCGGAGGGCTGTGTCTGCGGGTCCTACCTGCTGGGAAGCAGAGGCCACCTGCTGGATGCTGGCCACGGACGTCTGCTGCTGGACAACTTGAGGGAGTTTGGCAACCTTTGAGAAAATGAAACCAAAAAAGCCAAATGTCGAATTTAAATGAATCTGTGCACCAGAAGATTTTCCTGCTCTCTTTCCTTCTCAGTTCTTAACACAAGAGCAGAAACAGACGAGGGGCCAGATGCCACCCAGAGCGATTCTCCGTTCGCCGGCCGGAGCGACTCAGCCCCACACCCGCCTTCCTCGTGCGCAGGCAGCTGGGACTGGCTGGCCTGCCCTCACCCTTCAGTCACGGTTTCTCTTTCACCAACAACTACTGTAGGTTTCCGTAAGAGAATTACACGGAGGACAGAGTGACGTATTACAGCATCTCACGAGTGCTCACGAGAGCCCCCTCTTCAAGTGTGGGTGCCGTTCCAGGAGGGCACCCTCCCTGTGAAGTGATTTGGACCAACTGGGGTTCAGCCCCGTTCCCAAGATGTGCCAACATTTTAAGGCAGTTATCGTATCATCATGCTATGTTCCCCTCGATGGTGACTGAGGTCTTTGCTCCTGATAAGCCCCCCACCCCAGCCGTGGCATCCCAGCCACATGCACCTGCCGCAGAGCCACAAGATGATTCGGGCCCCTTGTGTCGGTCCTGAGCAGCTAGCTGCTGGGGGCCAGACAGCCCAGGGACGAGAGTCAGTCTGCCCAAGATAACCCTGGATGACACGTGAGATGACCGGACTCCAAGTCCGTGGTGGTTCTCACCGTGGAACCTGGATCACCGAGAGCACTCACTGGTTCACTGGGGTCAAACTAAAAGTTGTGCACAGGATCTGCGAAGACAAAGAGACTCCCTGCCTGGGCGCTCTCATCCCGGCGGGAAAGCAAGACTCGGGCACCAGGAACAGGGTGCCCCCGCACTCGGCGGGCCAGCACAGCCACCTGTGGCCGGAACCCCCGGTTCCAAAAGCCAAGCAGAGGCGGGAGCCCAGAGCTGGGAGGCGACGCACGGCAGTAGCTTTCACCCCGACAGTCTCGTGCAGGCTGCGGCAGACAGCAGGCCCAGCTCCAACGAGGACAGGACCCGCCCGCAGCTGTGTCTGTCACCCAGAGGGTCTTCGGGAAAGTCAACTGCCTGGGGCCCTGAGCTGCCGTGGGAGGGGACACGGGTCCAGAACAGCACCGACACTGCCCGAGACACACAGCTGACGCGGCCGTGGTGCTGCCCACGGGTGCCCAGCAGAAGCAGGGGTCAGCCTTCAACCGGGACCTCGAAGCCAGCCCAGAGACAGGCTTCAGGGACTGGCTCACCAGAAGATAACTACTATCAATATAAACACAGCTCCTGAGGCAGCGGCAAACACCTAAGATCCTTGATGTAAATGTAGCTGATAATAAGGGATTCGATATAAAAAGCAAACACGGAAACAAGATATAAGGAGGAACAGATAAATGCAGAAGCAGAGCAGATTTTAACGCATCCCTGTCGGTGACTGCCACAGAAGGACACAGAAGGAACGGAGTAATACCCAGACAACCCGACGTGGGCACCCGGCGCCACCCCCACTCTGCTCCGGAAGCGCAGCGGCTGGCCGTAGGTGCGGGCCGAGGCACCCGAGAGCTCATGCAGCTTCAGGGACCTGTCCAAAGGCAGTGAGGACTGAGTCCGCAACGGGGCTAGCCATTGGCCGCAGCTGTGAACCTGGGGTCGAGGCCTCGAGACTGGGGGAGACAAAAACCACCATAAAAGAGAATAGACACTTTCAGCAAACCAGGTGAAGGGAAGGGAATTTTCTTACTCTACTGAAACAGGATTTCAAAAATCAGACCTTACAAAAGGATCGCATCAACAGTGGTGCGGCTCAACTTGCCTCACGTGCGACGCACCCGGAGGCTGCAGCCCCGAGCGGCACGGCACAGGGGAGGACAGCGCTGCCACCCGGGGACGGAGGGAGCACCAGAGGCCACGGGTGAACTGTCTAAGGAACAGGGTTTCATCAAGGCAGGCAGAATCAGAAGGCGGAAAACAGATACTCAGAAACACACCATTACAGAAGCATCAAAAAATACTACTTACACAGGAACACCCCCGACCCAAGTGGTAAGACCTTCCTGGAAAAATTCAGAAAACCAAAAGGGTACGGAAGGGGCCGGACAGCCAAAGACACATCGTCTGCCATCAAGAGGGCAAAGACATCGCTTTCCCCCCCGAAGTCCTCTAGGGAGTGAACACAGCTCCGCGGCCCGCAGACTAGCACACGCACTGTCCCAGCGACGTGCCTGAGCGCGACCCGGGGAGAGCTCCCACAGCTCTGCCTGTGTGGTGTGGCGGCACGGGCCGCCCCCAGGGGCCAGGGCTCCCACGTGGCTAGAGGGACGGACACACAGAGGCCATGGCAGCAAAGAAAGCTCTACGTACGACCACGCACAACTTACACCAGGGTCGCACTATGGATCGGAAGGAGAACAGTGCTGAAAACAAAAGAATGGGAAAATTAAACTGAATTCCTCGTCTTGTATTATCTGGGAAAGCCCATTCCAGGAAGGTCAGAAACCTCAGTGTGAAAGATTTTTACGAGGTTTTTAGAAGACGATACAAGAAAGTAACATTATGACCTCCGGGAAGAATTGCTTAAAAGTACTATTGAAAAAGAGAAAGACTGATAAACTCCAATACATTAAAACTAAGAACTTCTGTTCCTGAAAACACACCACACAGTTAAGTGTGGACATAAGCCACGAACTGGGAGCAGCCAGAGAATGGGATGGAGCCGCGAAGGCTGATGAGCAGCGCCGGGGCGACACGTAGCCAGCACTCAGCAGAAGGGAGCTCCTGCCTGTCAACAGGGCCACGAACGGGAGAAGTGCCAAAGTGGGCAGGAGATGCAGGAGCAGGGCCAGGACCGCTGCAGAAGCCTGACAGACGTGCACATACCCACAGCGCAGCTCCCCCGCCCACGTGCGGTGCCCACACACGGGAGGCAGTCGCACTGCTGCTGAGGTCAGCTGTCTGCTGCCCCCTCACTTTCTGTAAGTGGCCACAGTATAAGAGCAAGGCCAGGAGCAGCCCCTCGACTACCAGCAGCAGAGCAACAGAGTGTCAGCTCACTAATTTGGGACGACCCCCCATGACGTGACCCCAGCATGGCACCCAAGCCACACTGCACGACCTAAGAGGCAGCCAAGGCGACGAGGAGCGTCAGGGGTCCCCCACCTCTGAGGAGCACAGGAGGGCGCAGGCACACGACGCTCTGTAACGGGGTGCTGGTTTCCCAGGAAATCCGCCTGGCCCCTGTATGTTGACCACTTGCTTTCCTGGGCACCTGCTGTCTCGCGAGCCACCTTGTGCTCACTCATGCTCACCTGGATCTGGGTCTGCACCTGCTGGGTCCCAGCCAGTTTCTGGGCCTGGGAGATGGGTGTGGTAAGGAACTGGGTTTTAAGGGCTGGCTGGGTGGCATAGGTGACCTTCTGTGGTTGGCTCTGAGCAGCGATCTGCTGGGCGGTGATCTGGAGGGAGAGAGACCGCCTCAGGTTAGCGCCAGGCCAGGCTGTGTCCTCTTCTTGGAGCATCAGGGCCTCCCCGGGGGCCCCCACTGCCCCAACAACCACCGCATGCCCTCACGCCCCCAGCACTGCCTGCCTCCCACCTAGTCCTGAGCAGGCCCAGCCCCTCCGCCCGGAAGTACGCCCCCCCCCCCCCAACCAGAGACCAGGCCTGGGGTTATCTTTACATCCTCTCTGCCTGCTCACCATGTGAGTGAACTCGGCCACAACACAAAACACATGTGGGTTCTCTTTCCGGATTCTGACTTGAAGGTTTGGGCTCATACTGTACAATGTTTAATCCACGGGATAACAAACCCACATGTACATCTCTGCATGATTTCCAAGTTCTGTCTGCCAGAACACCATGAATGCTACCCAGGAGACCGTGCATACACACACTGTGTGGTTCACAAAGCCACGGGTATGCATGTATTTTTCTAACGACCCAGAACTTTTCTTTCAAAGCCCTGAGCATCAGACCAAGACTGCAGCAATCTCTCACTCACCGGTAAGCTAAGCCTCTTCAACTACCCAGGCCCAACTGGTGGCGTCCCTCCTGCCACCAGCGCCTCCAGTGGGGCCCAATGTGTGCACTGCCCTGCAGCCATGCCCAAGGATGGCCAGACTGGACTGGGGAGGGGACTGAGTGGTGTCCCTCCCGGAACTGTCCACCAGCGAGGAAGAGGGCAGTGCCCAGAGGCAGGTGCACTGACTTGCCACCATCAGAGCAGACACATCTCTCCTCCAGGCCACAGCTCTCCCCAGAAGATAGGAGGAGGCTGTCTGAAGGGCACACACGGTGGGCTGCTGCCGGGAAAGCTCTTTCCTGGGGCCTGGCCCGCACTGCTCTACCAACGTCCCAGTGCCTCTGCCCTTGCAGGCCTCACCACCTTCCTCGCCAGTGCGGCCCCTCCCGGCTGCCGTGCCCCCCTAGCTCATCACCTCCTCGCCAGTGCGGCCCCTCCCGGCTGCCGTGCCCCCCTAGCTCATCACCTCCTCGCCAGTGCGGCCCCTCCCGGCTGCCGTGCCCCCCTAGCTCATCACCTCACCCCAGGGAATCGCTCAACTTCCAACTCTGTTCTGCTGTCCCCACAAACCACAGCAGCGTCTGTGATGGGTGGGCCTAGGCCCCCATCAGATCAGAGCTCAGCTGCTGCTGACGGAGGGGCAGCACACGCACAGGGCCGAGATCCGGTTGGGAACGCAGCAGCGACACCCGCAGGGGCGAGCACCCAACAGCCTCCCCTGCACCCTGGGCCGTACGCCGCCAGGAAGCACACAGAGCAGAGTGCGAGGCACGCTCCGCTCCCGGAGGTCGGCGCAGCGCCTACCTGGGGCATAGCCACAACACGCTGGCCGGCCGACAGCTCAGCCTCGGCACCTGCATCAGCTCAGAGCGCGCTCTCAAACGTCTGAGTCAGGGAGACGCCGACAGGCCTCCCTCAGCCCCTCTCCCTGCCTGGCTCCCGGCCAGGTCCCATCCGTTCTGCACACCGGGAGCCCAGGCAGTCACCCATGGTGACCTACAGCCACACTCCTCGGCCCCTCGGGCCCCTTCCCAGCCATGGGATTCCACAGCCGGCCTCACGGTTCCCCTCGGGCTCCTGTCACCACCTGCAGTTCCCACCCCGAGACCTCTGAGCACAGCATCTTCTGTGTGTACAGCTGCGGGGAGCGGGGCAAGGCCCGTGCGGGGCCTTCCTGCTGCCCATGTGCTCTGTGCCCAGTGTGCAGACGGGGCGACGGGGGAAGCCTGCCCAGGAAGCCGGTACCTTCTGCTGGACGGCCGCCGGGCCCGGGGCAGCCTGGGGCTGGATGGCTTTCTGCTGCTGCACGGCCTGCTGCTTGAGCTTCAGCAGCTGCTGGACGTGCACGGGCTGGGCCACGACGGTCGGTCCTGTGAACAGCCAGCGAGACCTCAGTCACGGTGCTCCGCGGGGACAAGGCTCTCACGGCTCCCCTGAAGCTCCCTCCATCTCCCAGTCACTGAGACTGTTCCCACTGACCGCTTTCTGTAAACGCTCGCTGGAACTAGGCCAACACAAGACAGCTGGCCTGCAGCGATAGTTAAAATGTCTGTGGGCCCGCAAGGATAGTCAAATAAAGGTGTGGGACATTCCTGACGGTAACGGGGTAGGTCAAGGGCTAAAACTCGTCCTGAGGCACTTCTGAGACACTTCTGACGGTGGTGACACCCTCGGAGTAGGCGTCTGCACCGAAGCCGGCAGGAGACCCGTCAGCCCCGCTCCCGGCTCCCCAAGGGACGAGGTGGGGAGGGGAAGGGGCTGCCCACAAGGTACCTGCGGCTTTCTGCGGCTGCCCGATGGCCACGCTGATCCCGGCCACGTTCATGGGCAGGGTTGTCACGCCTGGTGAGGAGACCACAGCCGCGGGCACGGACACCACGGGAGGCTTGGCCAGTGCCACCTGAGCGGGCTGGGGCGCTTGAGCTTGCATCTGCCCCTGCGCCTGCAGCTGCGGAGGGGGAACCCGGGTCTAAACGGTGAAAACAATGGAGAGTCCACAGATATTCGGGGTCACATGTATCTTCACAAGCATTTCCCGTCAAGAGGTCAAGCGGTGAGAAACCGACAGATCCACAGAGGCGAGAAGCGGCCGTCAGCTGAAGGGACCTGCTTCACTGAGGGCCGCGCTCTGCTTCCTGACCCGGCACCAGCCATGTGGGGAGCCCACAGCTGCTCGCCTGCTCTGCTCCGAGGGCCAGACCCTGCCACGTGGCACCCGGCTCTGCAGCTCCTCCTTCCGGCTCCTGCACTCGGAGGAGCCCCTTCCCGCCGTGTTTCCTACAGACTCAGGTCGGCCACTCCCCCAGCTATGCCTGGCCGACAGCACCCCAGCCCACGACCACCTCAGCCCTCCTGCAGGCACGCCTCCTGCTGCTCAGTCGCCAAGAGCTCGTCTCCCAGACTTACATCTTCAGACGAGAAAACAGACCCATCTTACCTGTACAAACACTCAGACTACCTGAGAAAACATAAAGAAGTCAAAAGCACCCCGAGCCCTCACACTGCACACAGGGAATACGAAAGCCAGTGCTCAGCCATCAGACGCTGGTTTTACCTGCGAGGACGCGTGAGTGCGCGGCATGGACCGACATACGAAGGCTGCGTAGTCTGTCTCTCTGCCTCTGACCAACAACCCCTTTCCAAAGCGCGCACCACCTCGAGGCAGGGCCATAAACGCCCTAGTGAACGGGGATCTGTCTCCTCTAACATGACTCAACTACGACTCAACCTCCCTCCACCGCTACCTCCCACAAGAACAGCAGCAGGGCCGCTAGGTAAAACGGTGCGAACAGCATGTAGCTCAGGGACGAGAGGCCCTCCGAGAGCGGAAGCCGACCCGCCTGGCCAGTCCCACGCGAGGAGTGTGCCTTCCGCATGCCCTGGCCGGTGCGCGGGCCCACCGCCTTCTCTGAACTGCCCTTTCCCGTGTGCGCAGGGGAGACCACGCTGGCCTTCCCAGTTTAGTCCATGTCCACCCAGCCTGAGCTGTGGGGGTGAGCGCTCGGGCTCAGACAAGTCACTTGCTGGGGCTGAGGGCCTCACCTTCTGCCACCTGCACGGCGGAGTTCACGTTCAGACACCCACCCCGGCCCCAGCACTGGTCTCTGGGCACCGACCACAGGAGAGGCACAGAGCCGAGGGCAGCGCCTCGCCTCATGGGACAGTGTCTGCTCCACGGGCCATTCGATGGGCGCTCGCTGAATTCAACTCATCTTCCCTGCCACTATATTCTCGTGACGTTCTGCTGCTCCTCAGAAACCTCCAGAGTCTCTCTGTGCCGACAGAGGGCAGGGACTCCAGGGCCTGGTGTTCTGGCCTCGCCCATCTCCCCACACGGCTCTCATCTCATTCCCCGTAACCTCTGCCGCAACCACATGGGCCTCGTCCCCAGCAGAGACCTCGCCCTCCCTGCGTAGCCCAGCCTGCCGTGAGCTCTGCGATGCCAAGGCCTGGGAAGCAGGATGACCTGAGTGCCTCCACTTGCACTTCATCCTCTCCGAGGACAACTTAAAGCTCTGGGGGGACCCCCGTCTTGTACTTGACTGGGAGGTCGGCCAGACACCTGACATGGTCCTCAGCAAGCAGTAACAGTTCAAGTAAATGTTAAAGACATAGCTTTGGAAAAACAAATGTATCAACTGGAACTTACGAGCCGGGCCACCTGGAGGTTGGCCACGGTGGTGCCCGTGAGCAGGGCTCCGGGCCGCGGGGCCGTGACCGTGGCCAGCTGGGGGCTCTGCTGCGGCGTGGGTGGCGGGGCCTGCACTTGCACTTGTGTAGCGGGCTGTGGGGGCCCTGGCGGGGCCTGCGGTGGGGGGGCCTGCTGGGGCAGCTGCAGTTTCTGCTTCTGCATTTTGATCAGATGTTCCTAAAACCCAGATAAAGTAGCTTTTCATCAATATTAACTGCATTCCATTTTTTATAAATCTCGGTTTTAAGTTACTGTTGTACTATCTGTTAGACACCAAGGCACGCAACAGCTAACACAATATGCGAACCACCCTGCAGGGGCTCTCGGACATTTTTCAACGTTCCTTTATTAAAAATTCGCATATCAGTCATGATAACCACACATGGGGATTGACAGATGAGCATATGCATAGCAAAGTTTCTCAGTTTTTCTCACTCACAAGTATGTCAACTTAAACCTGTAGGACTATAAAATTTTTAGAAAGTCTTAAAATCACGGGCCTTCTTCAATCTTTACAATTTATTACATGTATCACCTCTCAACTTTTTATTCCAACTGTTTCCAAATAAATAAATTGACAAATAAATCCCAAGTCTTTACAAGAAGCGACAACATCAAGATGTCAAAATAGGCCAAAAAATATTTTAAGGAGTTTTCTTTTCAGAAAATTTCTAGTATGTAGTTCATAACTATCTGAAAATGACTCTGAAATAAACACAGGACAGGGCAGAGTGGGGAACCCAGCCAGAGGCAAACGAGCAGGTGAGCAGGGCTCTGGCCACAGAGGGAGGGAGCACAGGGGCATGGCCGGCCCTCACGTCCCGGGGAGAAGGAAAGGCCGTGGGGCAGGGGGCGACAGGGGGAGGGGCTCAGCAACTTTCTAACTTAGCACCGTCCACAGACTTCCACAGAGATGGACACGTTCTAGAGCTGGGCTGTTCGATAGGCTAGCCCCAGCCAGTGCACCTACTGCGCCCCGGAACGTGGCTGTTGACATGGCTGTGTCTCCTCTCTCGGGCACACATGCAGGGGCCACGCCAGTGACGCCATGGCTCAGGGCTTGGGCGTCCCCCACGGCCCTCCAGCACGCCGGCCTGTCCCCTCCGTAATGGAGAAGGGGCAGGCCCAAGGTCAGGGACTCACTGTGGCAGGCCCAGCACTAGCTGCGGTTCTAAGGTACTGCCTTGTGTCTATCACACACGCTTCTCCACTCACTTTCCATGCCAAGCAAGCACACGTCTCCGTTTTGGCAGGAAGACAGTACTTCCTTTCAAACTGAACGCATTTCCATACACGGCTGCACAGCGGTGCCAGGGTGGCCGAGGAACCCCGCGTGAAGACACCAGGTACCCAGCACCGCGGCCCGGAGCCCAGAGCAGCGCTTCCCACCAGCACCCAAGCGGCCTTCTGCTTCTCCAGAGCCTCAGCTGCCACAGAGCCCCAGACAGCGAGCAAGAAGACAGGTCTCCTGAGCGCTGTCACAGGCCGGCCACGCAGCCACAGACGTGGCATTGTGCGGAAAACAGTTCTAAGGAGCAGTACGAGCAAACGCCCACAAGGACAGCAGCAGACCCGTGCTCCAGCTAGGTGGCACACGGGGCCTCGCACAGCAGGCGTGCGGTTTCCTACGAGATACTCACCGGGGTCAGCTTGCCGACAGCCTTCATCTGTGCCGGCGACGGGGCCTGGCCCTGGATCTGCGGGACCTGCACCTGAGAGGGCGGGGGCGGGGGTGGCGGCTGCTGCTGCTGCTGCCGGAGCAGCTGGAAATGTGCGGGCGTGATGGCCTTCCCGGGCAGCTGCACCCCTGTGGCTGGAAGACGGGGCACCGTCACGCTGTGCATGCACACGGCCCGCCCCTCCTCCCACGATAGACACACGCACGCGTGCTCCCAGGAAACCCCACCTGCCTTTACCTTGGGACACCTGAGTCACCAAAGACCGGGTGGGAGTCTGCACTGGGGTCAGGCTGGTAGTGACCACGGCCGAGGCTGTCACGGAGGTAACCGCTCGAACACCCTGGGTCGGCGCCAAGGACACGAGGTCGGCCGTGGCCGTGGCCGGGGAGCCGACCGCGCGAGGCTGGGTGTGGACCACCTGGGCAGGAGCAGAGCCTCCAGAGGGCTGCAAGAGGCAAGAGGGGGAGTCATCAGGTTACCCTGCACGATCCTTCACGGCTTCCGGGTGCACCAGGGAAGACCAGAGGACACCCATCTCCGAACTCAAGGAAAGGAAGCACCTGCCAGGGGTCAGCGGTCTGAGAAACGGAATGCCGCAGTGAGTAGCTTCACCTGGGCCTGGAGTTTCAAAGTGGGTCGGTCACCACAGATAAAAACCGTTTCAGATGGCAATGCTCCTATTCCCATTCTGAAACGCTACCCCATCCCTCTGTCCTCACTGGAAAGAGGGTCTGGTCCCAGGAACATAGTGAGGCTCTGACTACCGTCCACATGCGTGTGCTTGCTCCCAAACACAGCGTAGGGTCCCACTCTCTACGACCACCCCTCCTCTTGCCTGCACAGTTCTCGTGACATTGAAAGCCACCTCGCTGCCCCACACGGACCCTCCTCCAAGCTACAGCTGCCCAGTCCCACCACCAGCTGTGGACGGACACTGCCCCCCACCGGCCCCTCCGTGCAGGGGCTGCGGGATGTTCTTCAAGTCTGTGTGGTTCACCCCTAGCCCTTCTACGTGTCCCTACACCTCCCGTGTTCAGCTAACTCCAGCATCGGGCTCTGTACTTTCTATCCAAGATGTCTGGCTCCGTGTGTCTTCAATCGCCTTTCCTGCCTTCGCTCACAAAACTTTTTTTTCTCATCCCACTTTCCCTTCCAAAGTTTGGAGGTTACACTCTTTCTATGCTTTTGGTGGCTCATCTAAAACTTATACCATGAGGGGCGCCTGGGTGGCTCAGCTGTTGAGCTTCTCTGCCTTCAGCTCAGGTCATGATCCTAGGGTCCCAGGATCGAGCCCCACACTGGACACCCTGCTCAGTGGGGAGCCTGCTTCTACCTCTGCCCCTCCCCCTACGTGTGTTTGCACTTGCTTAAAAATTTTAAAAATTATACCGTGGGTACTTGCCCAAGTCTCATCAACAGTCTCACACTTCTCCCGAGCACGAGTCTGGAGCGTCTCGGCACCTTGACCCTTAGCTGGCTCACACGCCGTGGACCCCACGCAGCGCATCCCTGCTTTGTCGGCCCCGCAGGGAGTCACGGCCGCTGTGGGGTCAGTTTCTGCCTCGGCTGTCCACTGCCACCACCTCTGTGCTCCCTTCTCAGACCTTCTGCCTCAAGTGTGTCTTTTTGTACGGACCCACCTGCTGCCAGCCTGCCCACTGTATGCTTTTTTTTTTTTTTTTTTTTTTTAAGTTTTTTTTTTTTTATTTGACAGAGAGAAACACAGCCAGAGAGGGAACACAAGCAGGGGGAGTGAGAGAGGGAGAAGCAGGCTTCCCGCCGAGCAGGGAGCCCGATATGGGACTCGATCCCGGGTCTCCGGGATCATGACCTGAGCCGAAGGCAGTCGCTCAACCAACCGAGCCACCCAGGCGCCCCGTGCCCACTGTATGCTTACAAGCATCACCGGACCCATGTTTTTCTAGCTATTCCCGAAGAGGCGCAGCACGGTCGCCAGCAATTTGCTGTACTTGGGAGCGGAGATGCCGAGGCCGCCAATGCCTCTGTGTCGGACCTCTCTGCCGTCAGCACCGTCCCAGACTGGACTCAGAGGGGGCAGATGCATGCGCGGCTCAGTGTCACTGCTCCATTCTGGAAAACTCATATCTTCCAACACCGCCTTTGCCCAGCCTCCTCACCACCTGGAACTCTGGGTAACCGCATTCTCCATCCTCCCAGCCGGCCTCCCAGCCAGCCTCCCGCGACCTCACGGCGCTCTTCCACGTGGCCGCTGCCGTCGTCTTACACTGCATTCGGGAAAACATCTCCTGACCTCTCTTCTGGTTCCTTAAGTGTCTCCTCAACAGTGTGTAAACAGCCCATTCATTACCGGGGATGTCTTCACTTCCAGAAGTTCTCTACGGGCAAGCCCTGAACAGTGAGGGGGTTACCGGCCCAGCCCCTGCACGGCTGGGGCCCATGGAACAGTGAGGGGTTACCGGCCCAGCCCCTGCACGGCTGGGACCCACGGAACAGTGAGGGGTTACCGGCCCAGCCCCTGCACGGCTGGGGCCCACGGAACAGTGAGGGGTTACCGGCCCAGTCCCTGCACGGCTGGGGCCCACGGAAGAGTGCGGGGGTTACCGGCCCAGCCCCTGCACGGCTGGGACCCACGGAACAGTGAGGGGTTACCGGCCCAGCCCCTGCACGGCTGGGGCCCACGGAACAGTGAGGGGGTTAACGGCACAGTCCCTGCACGGCTGGGGCCCACAGAAGAGTGCGGGGGTTACCGGCCCAGCCCCTGCACGGCTGGGACCCATGGAACAGTGAGGGGGTTACCGGCCCAGCCCCTGCACGGCTGGGACCCACGGAACAGTGAGGGGTTACCGGCCCAGCCCCTGCATGGCTGGGGCCCACGGGCAAGTGTTTTGAGCAATAGCTCACAGCTAAGAGCCGACTGTCGGCCAGAAGCCCTACTGACAGCACAGCCGATGATCACCGACTTGGTACGTGGTGTGGCTTGTACTCTGCATTCTTACCTAAGTCAGCTAGACAAAAAAGATGAAGAAAACTGTAAGGAGGGCACCAGGCACTCAGAGGAGTGCGCAGCTCCTGGTCTTGGGGTCCTGAGTTCGAGCCCCGTGCTGGGCTCCATGCTAGGGTCCCCGGCCGGCCCCTCTGCTCAGGGCTAGGTTTTCCTTCTGCTTCAAGCCTGCCCCAAGGGCTTGGCTGCAGGGCGCCCAGTTCGAGGGCTCGGCGGCTCGGCTCAGTCTCTCCTCTGGGACAGGAGGCCTGCGGCTGGCAGGGCACTCTCCCGCCACATGAGGCAAAATGTCCACAGCAGACCCCTCCTCGGGGCTCTGTTTTTCTCTCCACGTTTCTTCCCTTAGGTTTTGCCCTAATCATTATATATTCTTTTGTCAGCTCCCAAAACATTTTTAAAAAGATTTAAAATTTTTTTACCCAATAATTGTAGTTGGTTTCACTGAGAGCCGTGTAAGTCACTTCACCTTATTATCAGAAACAGAATCCATTCCTGGACTTCCAGAACGGTTTTCCCTCTGCCCTGTTTTGCTCGAACCCGCTCTGCTACCAACACAACGTCCCATCTCTGCTCATACACTGTCGAGGGCTCCCAGACGCCTAGTGAACAAAACTCATACCCTTTTGCTGGCTCCCCAGACTCTACTGCGTGCGGCTGGGCGCGGCATCCCCAGTGCCGAGCCCCCTGCCGGCTGCAGGAGCCCCTGCCATCTGCTAAGACACCTGTCTGTACCCCTCTGAACATACTCGCTGTGCCCTGTACCCCCCCACACCTTCCTAGCGCCAAAGAGCCGTGGGAGGAGGGATGACAGCATCCTG
This sequence comes from Spilogale gracilis, assembly GCA_004023965.1. Classification (NCBI taxonomy): domain Eukaryota; kingdom Metazoa; phylum Chordata; class Mammalia; order Carnivora; family Mephitidae; genus Spilogale; species Spilogale gracilis. The sequence continues at coordinate 32,055 of PITA01008445.1, forward strand.
GCCCTCGGAAGCCCGGGAAGCCCGCCCTGTCATGCGCTCCGCTTTCCCAGCCCAGCCCCTGGGTTAGAGGAGCCCCGGGAAAGCAGGCTGTGTGTCCGACCCCGTTTCTATTCCCCTATCACCAGCAAGACTAGTTTGTCTGTGAGAGCTACTCAGAAAGCACATCACGGATGAGTTATTCTGTTCCAAAAATATCATACACAGAAATCAGTATTTCGCAAAATAAAACATTAAGTGCAATGATCTGGGCATCACACCCTCACATGAGGCATGCTATCGGTCACAGAGAACGCTTGTGACATCACAGGCCCAACATACAGCTTTTGTTAAAAAAAAACAACACAAAATCTAAAGGGTATTGTGAAGTATAAAGAAAAATAAGTAATCCTAAACCACACACTACAAAAACTTCTCACAGATGCTGTATCACCTAGAGGATATTCTAACTTCTAAAGTGAGAATGACCGAAGTGTAACTCACACACAGTCCAATGTGCCCACTTCAGGTGTTCGGACCCACGAACGCTCACCGACACACACCGCCCGGTAGACACCACGATCCAGACACAGAACACGCTCCATTTCCTGTCCCTGGGATCTCGCCTTTGCCACGTTAAACGGAATCACGCAGCACACGAGGCCTTCTGAAACTCTCATCACAGCAAACTGTGTTTCAGAGTCGCCCACCCTGTTGCCCGGCCCGGCAGCTCGGTCCCTTGCGTTGCTGGGTATTCCTAGATGGTGCCTGCATGTCCACGGAGGGCCCTCAGGGTTGTTTCCTTTCTCTGTCATGATAAATAACACTAGGCACACGCTATATCCAGGTTTTCTGGTGCAGATGTATGTCTTTACTTCCCCTGGGGAAACAGCAGGCGTAAAAGCACTCGCTTGTCCCATAAATGTACACCCGTGAGAAGCGGCCACCTTCCCGCACGACGCGGATTCTGCGAGCGGCAGCGTGGGGTCTGGCCAGGCTGCTGTCTGGGAAGCCGCTCCCAGAGACATGTGCTGGCACCTCACTGTGGGCTTTCTGTTCTTTTTAGTGGCGGCAGGGGCACAGGGAGAGAATCCTAAACAGGTACCACAGCCTGTGCGGAGCCCAGCAGGGAACCCCTTCTCATGACGCTGAGACGACAACCTGAGCCAAAATCCAGAGGCGGACGCTCCAACGACTGAGCCCCCCAGGCGCCCCACCTCACCGGGGTTTTCCGGGATTCCCGATGACTAATAGTGCCGAACGCCTTTTCGCCTCTGTTACCGCTGTTGCTTCCTGGGTGAAACAACAGCTCAAAACTTTTGTCCAGGTTTTACAATGTTTTCTTATTACTGAAGAGTCCTCCCCGACTCTGCGAACCAGGCCCTTATCACACGCACCCTGTAAATCTGTTCCATGCTTTCCATTTTTCCTATTTCTCAAATAGCAGATGTCACTGGTTTTGATGAAGACTGACTTAGGAATTTCTCCTTCATGGCTCATGGGCTTGGGGACTGTAGGAAATCTTCGCCTAGACCAAGGAAGCACAGATGTGCCCCTGTGACTTTTGCTACAAGTCCTGTGGCTCTGGGCTTCATTCTCAGGCCCACGACCCATCTCGGGGGGTTCTTCACGCCTGGCGCAGCCACAGATCACCGATCCCGGGCCTGCATGCGGCAACGCGGCCCTTCTGGCACCGCCTGGGGGAAGCCTGTCCCTTCTGCTGCTACTCTGGCGCTCTTCCTGAGGGTCAGCTAACTACATACCCGGGGCTTTGCCTGTGGACCCTGTCCCAATCGCTACAGCAGCTCCTCGGTAGAGAAGACACGTCGGAGCCGCACGGGGACACTACAGCGCTGCTCCCGCAGGTGCACGCTGCCTCCGAATATGTTACTCAACTGGAAAAGGAGACGTGAACTTCACCTCCTCAACCTCAGGTGTGCACTCCCGTCATTTACAGGGAGCACCAAAGGCTCAGAGGTGCTGGACACCGGGTGTCTTCCGGCGAGCACAAGGCCTCCTGTGGTTCCGCTCTTAGAGGGCCCGGCGCCTCCCTGCTTCCCGCACACATGCCTGCACATTCTCCACCCGGGCCCTGTGCAGTCTGGCAATGCACGGGACAGCAACCCCCCAGGACAGTTCCAAGAGCGCCCATCCCAACACCCCCATGTCCCCCACAAGCAAATCTGTCCCGCGCCACGGGAAGCACCCCACCAGTGCAGTCAGCGACATGCCCTGCCTCCCTGCCTCCCTCCTCCTAGAATCGCCATTGGTAGGGATCTCAACACACACTCCCTCAGCAAGCAGACCATGCAGGCCATTCCCTGACATCCTGAGAGTTCACGTTATCTTGGGAAATTTAACCTGTGTCAGGACTCTTGGCACTGCTGCGCCTTCCTCTACAAAGCAAACCACTTTCTGGGTACCCAGCAGGCTCAGTCGACTCTTGATCTTAGGCTCATGAGCTCGAGCCCCATGCTGGGTGTCAAGATTACTTTAAAAAAATTAAAACAAAAACCCCAAACCCAAACAACCCTCATGGGGTCCTGATGACAGGTGCTACCGGAAGTGCCCAGGAGCAGAGACAACTCACGGTCAAGGCTCCCGGCGCCACGGGAGAAGCCAGGCGCTTGTTAATGGACTGGAAGGTGGCGGCAGGGACCCCCGCGATGGTGTTCACGATGACGTTTCCGCTCACCGTGCCTGCGGGGAGAGACCTGTGAGGCAGGAGCGTGGGGGAAGCACTGACTTCGGACGGGGGCACCTCCGATTTCTCACCCGCTGGCATGCTTGTTCCCGAGACGGACGTCTTCATGGCTCCTGCCTGCTGAACACAGAAAACCACTTGAGTTGGAGCGCAAACTCTCCCCTTCACAAAACCTCCAAGTGTTTCCACCTCATCAGAATCCCATCCACACTGGCGCCTGGTGACACAGCCACACCCACGCTGCCGAGCCCCGCCCCCACGCCCTGCCTGGGCTCTCCTAATCCCCACTCCCCCACTCTCTGTCCACCAACTCCCATCACCGAGGTCCCAGCCCATGGCGAGGGGACTCCGCGCAGAGTCCCTCCACAGCCGCCCGCCGTGGTACCCTGGGGCCACAGAAGCAGGGGCTGAGTGTGTGGCTTTCTGACCGCACAGCCGGGCTGCCTGGGTCCCACGGCAAGCCCGCCGCGGCAGACAGAACCGCAAACGACGCCAGACCACGCCCGTGCCCGTGCCCGTCTGGCAGCCCAAGGCGGCGGGCTTCCCCACACGGACTCCAATGTCCCTGTCACACGGACGTGAGCACATGCAGCAGAGCAGGGCCCGCTGGCAGCAGCACAGACCACGTGAGTTCACGAGTCTGCCCCTTCTCTATGCACTCGTTCCATCCTTTCTCTAGCGGGCAGTGAAGACTCATGCACACGCGTGCCAGCTTTGAAGGGAAGCTCACACGTTGGCACAGAGGGGATTAGCTCTGCGGGGTGACGTCACAATGCCACCTCCCCAACCCCACCGAACCCCCAACTTCCCTGGTGCCCCCACCTCCCTAACCAGCACCAACCAACACAGCCAGCAAGAGCCCTGAGCAGGCCACGTCGGGGTGAGGGCGCCCCTCTGCACGCTCCCTCCCGCCTGCTGCTGCCTCTGAGGAGGACAAGTGCTGGCGCCTGAACCGACCCCCTGGCCCTGTGTCCTCGGGGGCACCCGTGCCCCGGAGTGGTGCCTTCTCACCAGCACGGCGGCGCTGCCCACGGTCGTGATGGCCGGGGGCACCTTCGGCGGGGGCTGTGTGGGCGGCGCCTGGGGCTGCGGCTGGGCCTGCGGCTGGACTGCTGGCGGGCCTGTGGGCTGCTGGCTGCCGGCCGCCTGGGGCTGGGGCAGAGGCGGCGGGGGCGGCTGCGGGGGCGGTGGCTGCGGCTGCGGCGGGGGCGGCGGGGGCTGTGCCACAGGCGGCTGCTGCGCCTTCTGTTGGTCGGCCAGGGCCTACAGGAGCGGAGTGGAGAGGAGCCGTGGGGAGGAGCCCACTGCACCCACCAGCCCCGCCTGACCCGGAGGCCCGGCACCCACACCTTTTTCTCTTTGGCAATTCGCTCTGCTCGAAGAGATGCAACCTGAATGGGAGGCAGAGGTTTGTCGTAGTTGATCCCGCTGAAAGACAACAGCAGAGACAACAAATTAATGGCCACACTCTGAGAGAGGAATGCTCCAGAAACCCAAAGCTCCTGCCTCCCAAGCTGCCAGGTGCGAGGAGGCAGGTCCCAACAACCCCCTCCCGAAAAAAAGAACTGCCTGTGTCGTTCAAGACCACATCTCCCATTTCCTTTCAGCACAGAACTTTCCAGAAGGCAAGACTGGGCCTGGTCCACCACGGTGGCACCTAGTACAGCGCCCAGGATACCAGAAGCCCTGAAATGTGTGGGTGTACCTCACGGCAAACCCCTGCCGCTCCCACCCAGCCCACCCAACTGACCACCTGCTCCAAGCCAGGCCTCCCCTCCCTCCCTAGTGGAGCATGTCCCTTCCAAGGAGCTGTCCGTAGCCCTGAGTCCGCAGGTCCCACTGCAGCCTGCAGATGCCCCCGGGTCTGTAAGAAATGACGTCAGGATCCAGGCTGCCTCCTATGACGCCAGGCTCCACAGGCACAGAGCCTGACCAGCAAAGCCCAGGGGGGCAAGGAAGGCCCCCTCACGGCCCAGCACCATCAAGTCCCCATAGGATTCCCCACCCTCTCACGTGAACCCTTGCTCCTGGGGCCTCCCCCGACCCCATCCAACTACGGGGACCTCGCCACTCTTTCACTCCTACCACAGACAGCCTGGCTTTGTTTCAAAGTCCGTGCACGCCCTCCCCAGCCCTGTAGTGCCCACATCACATGACACTGTCTGGTGCCACGGCACATCGGCACTCCCCCCAACCCCCCACTGCTCACCCCAGCTCACTCGGTGACTTCTCCCCCGTTCTCTGACCTCAACCACGTCACTCTGCCCAGATCCCCCACCACGCCCCCACTCTCACGTGAATACCCAAGCCTTCCTCCGCCAACACTCCATCACACTTGGTAAAGCAACACCCACGCCAGGCTCCCCTAGTCTCCAGTTCCAGGTGGGGCCCAAGTATCTGTACTGACGAGACAGAAAGCACCCCCCTAAACAGCAAGGCACCCCAGCCAGGCCACCCGGCATCACTTCCTCCTCCTTGGTGTGCGGGCTGGCCCCCGACCCCTCAGGGACCCTCGCCTTGGCTGCCACCTCCAGATCCCCAGAGGACACCCAGACTGAGTCCCCACCCAGCTCTGACCCACGTGCTCAGCTCTCTCCTCTCACCTGCCCACCTCCTCATCATGTCCCCCGGCCCACGAGGGATCCATTCCTCTGATCGGAGCCCAACACAGAAACCAACCAGAGCCCCCAGGATGCCACGAGCCTGCGCTCACCTCACAGCCTCCATCCACCTCGTCCCAGCTGGGCTGCACACTGAACCCGTTCCCACTGGTGCCCTCAGTCTACCTGCCTCCCTGCCTCCCTGCTCCCCAACCCTGCTGGTGCAGCCTCGGGCCCCTCTGGGCTTGCCCTGCGCACCTGCCTGCTCACACCGCGAACCCGTGATGGCCAGCCCAACACCCCCCACACCGGGCTGACATCCAGCAGGAACGCCCTGCCCTCTGTCTCGTCCGCCCAGACCCCACTCGCCCCCAGTCCCACCAGGCTGCTGCATCCACGTGCACGATGGGCCCTCGACCTCTGTAAGATCACCCCGAGTCTGCGTTCCACAGCTATGAAAACAAGACCACGCCCTCCTTTTGCTCGTTACTCGACTGTGGGGCCCCGCAGAGCACTAGGCCCGCAGCCTTCCCACAGACACTAATTACGTGAAATAACCCGTTAATTTCAGGCACACACACACTAGCACCTGCTCTGTGGCCCAGGATGAGAACGCTACATCGACAGACACGGAAGGCCACGTGACTCAAGTAAAGACTGGAAAGAGGTTCCGTGCTCTGAAGACAGAGGACCAGGTGCCACTGTCAACAAGGTGGGGAAGGGGACATGTGAGGAGGCACTGGGCCTGAGCCACACCGATGTCCAGGAAGGCCGCCACAGGCGTGAGTGGCAGGGCATAGCCGGGAGGCAGGCCCACAGAGCTGGAGGGGCACAGCTTGAGCTGCCTCGGCACTGCCGGGAAGGGGTGCTGGGGATCTCGGCAGGCATGCACCCCGTTGCGAGGCACACTGAGAGCAGGTAAGGAGAAGGCAGGGCCCTCGGCTGTACTGCAGAGCCTCCCTGGGCAACCACAAAGTCCTGGGCCTGGCGAGCACCTGGGCTTCATCTAGTCATGAGCTTCCCGCCGCCTCAACGTAAAGCAAACACTGGAAGGCACAGGGAGCGTGCAGCCAACACGCCGCTGTGGCTGCCCGCACACTCAGTGTCCCCCTGCCCGTCCTGCCGCTGGCCCCCTCCTCGCTCTCCGCTTCAAAGCAACTACGCTCAGCCCTATGCTGGGCACACTTCCAAGGCAGAAGCAATACCGCGCGTACCACGTTAGAGGCGAGCATGGCTGAGAGAGGAGAAAGCCTTCCACGGCTCCATCACGTCCGTGTCCCCTGCAGTCCGCAGGCAGGGACAGGCTCGCATCACAGCAACGCCACATGGCACTCGCCAGCCCCCCACCGGCCCTGCCTGGACACACAGACTGCATGATTCGCTGACCACGCTAAAATGAGATCATGTCCAGTACTGGAAAACACAGAAATACCTTTCTGCCAACACGGAGGCGTGCTTGGGGTTTTTCTGAAAGGGATTCATGCCAAGCCTGCAGCACGGAAAAGGAGACAATGGTTACCCAACAAGAAAGAGCTGTCAGAGGCGGCGGTGGGGGCGACACGGCGCGCAGGCCAGCGTCCCGGCACCGGCTGGTCACGCGGGGCGGGGAGGAGGCGGGAGGCATACAGAGGCTTGATGGGGGGGCTTCTCTTGCCGGCCGTCATCTTCATCAGGTCGAAGTGGCTCGTGTAGAGCTGTGTGTGCGCGGCGTTCTCGTCCTGGGCGTACATCTGGCCTGTGCGCAGCGGCCGGTTGCTCTTGCTCTGAGACAAAACGCGTGGCAGCACGTCAGTCCGACGGTGGCTCGTCGGGAGGCCCCACCTCAAACCTTCTTCCCGAGGCTCAATCCTGCCGCTGCCCGCCGCCTGCAAACACACTTCCTGTCCACACGTCACTGCGCGAGCCCCCCACTTCACAGGGAAAGATGACCGCTGGGCCAAGTGCTCAAGGTCACATGACAAGTGGGGCGGAGCCAGTGCGTGTCCATCAGTGACAGACCCCAGGGAAGCAAGCAGCGGCTGCCCTCTGGCAGGGCTCCGCCCACGGTACCCTGGGAAGGGGAGAGGCGCTGAGGGGTGTGGGAGTGTTCTCAGGGCTTCGTAGCACTGTGGGCATAAATCCTACAGGTAAGCCAAGCACCTGCTCACTCCCAAGACACCTCAGCACCCAGACACCCGGAGAGCCACCCCTCATGCCCGGTCTCGTGACGCTGTGCATGTAGAGCCAGCGCGTGTGTTAGCAACCACGTCACGGCCGGGCCGCAGGGCTCCCTGGGGCCGTCCCCCGCGCCTCCAGGCCACCCGCCCCGCGACCAGGACTCGACCGCAGTGGCCGGCTGGGAACTGCTCCGGTCAGCGCCGTCCGTGCTAAGCGAAGGCTTCAGTCCAAGGAGAGCCGTGTCAGAGGAAACTCAGAACGACGAAACCAGCACGGGAGGGTGCTGAACAAGGGACTGCGTCTGTGAGCGCCCCCCTATCCCAGCAAAGCGAAGGAGAAAAGGCAGAGCAAGGGTAAGATGAGCTAAGTCACGGCGAGCCCAGGGGGCAGCCGGCGGGAGGGGGCTCCTGCCCGGGCTGCCCCACAGGCTGCTGCCAGCACGGGCCTGCCAACACCAACCTCCCGGCCGGCTCGGAGCCCACCGCGGGGCCTTCTGCACAGCCGCTGGCCCATTTATCCACAGTGTCACCCTCATAGCCAACAGATGCCTTCCTGCCTTTCTCTCTAAATTAGCTTCCCACGTGAGCCGTCACGGAAAACAAGAGCTTCCACTTCGTGTTTCCTCACGTTCGCGTCACGGCTGTCGCTAGAAGGGCTTCCAACACGGAACAGACCAAACACACAGTTCCGCGAAGTCTCACTGGCAAAAGCATCACAGATGGTGAGGAATACTAGTTTTTTCTGTCCTTAAGCGAGAAGCAAATGAATGCCTTAAGAAAAATGTTTTTAGGAACCCAAAAACGGAGACAACGGTAGAAGCCGTGATTTGCACGCTGCATCTGGGCCCCACGTGTGCACGTCTGTCGCATCTCTCCCATGTTGTCTACCACAGCCAGAGGGCTCCGTGGGACCCCTGTCAGTGCTGGCGCCCCGCCGGGCGAGCAGCAAGAAGGGGAAGCGGTGAAGAGAGCAGATGGACAAATAAAAAGAGACCCTCTTGGCTCAAGAGTAACAAGAGGCACACGGGGAAACCGCACCACAGACACACTCGTCCGACAGGCTGGCTCGTGGGGGGTCAGGCTGCCGCCACCACGGGCTTCCCGGGAAACACACCGAGGACCCAGCCGCTGTGCGCTCGGCCTGTGTGCACACAGCCAGCTGGCACCGGGCCCAAAGCTGGCCCCACCACCGCGGCAGCCCACAGGCCCAGCGGGAGCCTAGAGCAGCGGCACAGGAAGCGCCGACAGACTACTCGCCAGATAAGCCGGGGGAGCCAAACAAAGGCCCCTTCACTCACCCGACGCCTTTGTGAAAAACAAAACAAAGAAGAAAGAAACAAAAGTAAGACCAAGCTCTCGGTGGCACAGGAGTCTCAGACGGCACCCAGAATTTTCCAGGCTTGTCGGGAGCCTCTCAGGCCCGGGGCCGCTGCCTGCACTGCCCACAGTACACACCAGGCGCGGCACAGGCCTCCTGCCTCACCGGCCTGCCCTCACCTTCCCCTCCTCCCTGGGAATGAGCACGTTCTCGTAGCGGCTCCGGCACTGCTTGGAAGAGCGGTAGATGCGGCTGCAGGAGTTGACGACGTCACTCACGAGGTCCCAGTTGGGCGTGTGGGCCGGGGACACGATGGTGAGGTTCAGAGGCAGCTCCAGGAGCTGCTTCACGGCCTGTAGGACCGGATTTCAGGCAGCATCTGTCAGCGAACGGCACCCACGGGTGCCCGTGCTCACGCAAGGACCGCGGCCTGGGGACGCGAACGGGGGACAGGACGTGGATGTGGGCCACACTCACCTGTAGGAGGGCCCAGTCCTCACTGATGAGCCACTCGGGGTTGTCTGGGCCCGACTCGGCTGCTGGTTTGGCAAAAGTTGGCAAAGGCTTGGCAAACTGTGTTTGCTGCTTCAACAGAATGTTCTTTTTCTGCTCCTTCCCTTCCCGTCGCATTTTCAACATGCCAGGCGTTGCACGGTCGAACAGCGAGCGAGGCGGGACGACCGGCTCCCCGTGGCGCTGCTTCTTCTTCCGGCCTGCAACTGGACACAGAGCCTTTCTCAGCGAGCCGGTTACCGAGGAGACAACAGGACCGAGGAGGACAGTGACGGGGCCTGTCACGAAGACGCCTCAGCGGAGACACACCTCCTCTCCCGCCCTTACACCACGCGGACTGCAAGCATGCAGCTTCGTTCCTACCCGCGAGCACAGAGCAAGCCTGGCCGGGAGTGCGCACCTGAGGGGTCCGTGCGGTGCCGCCGGCGCTCCTTCCTCACATACACGGGAGGCAGCTTGGACTCTGGGATGGGCGTGGTTTCGTACGTGAGGCACAGGACCGGGTCCACGTAGATGTCGTTGTCATCCTGGGGGGGTGTGGGCGGCGTCCAGAGCTGCGCGGAGAAGGGCGAGATGTGAACAGCGCGCCCCGCGGAAGGCGGCCACCCCGACACTCAGAGGGACGGGCACTCACCGGCATGACTTCCATCTGCCCGTCGGCGCCTTCACACACGTACTCCTATAGGGCGGGGCAGCGTCAGTGTGACACAATCTCCGGCGCACGCTGCGAGCTACCAACTATCTACCTGCGTGCTTAGCAGGTCTTCAAAGTACCTACAACCCGATTCAAGCACGTGCGAAGAAAAGCCCCAGCGTAACCAGAAATCTGCCTCCCGTCAAGCACCACACACCAGACACGGCGAAAGGTCTCGTCTCACAGAAACGCACCGGACACTGAGCCCCACGTACCGCGTTGTAGGCGTCCTCCCTCGTGTAGGTGAGAAGCTGCTCGTGCTCCTGCTCCTGTAGCACCCGGGCCTCCCTCTCCCGCAGGGCGCTTGCGTTCTGGGCCTCCCACTCCCTCACGGCAGTCAGCACAGCATCCTGGCAGGAAGACAGGACAGAGGAGCCCTGAGACTCCGCTGCGGCAGCCCACCCCGGACGCCCCGCCTCGTCCCTGGCTCCTGCTGTCACCAGCCGAGCCCCCGTCCCAGCTATGGCTCCACATGCCCTGGACCCTTTCGCAGCCTCCACAGATAACCCTCCATCAAGCACTAAGCTGCTCCCGACGACAACTGTTCCCTGGGGTCTCACACACCTGACTTCTAACCCATCTCTACACTGCTGGGTCCGGCTTTTACTCCTTTAATTGCATGCAAGTCACACTGACTTAAGGCCAAACTGGGCTCTGAAGGCTGAGCCACCCTTACCTCGCTGTTCCCGTCTTTCTGTGGGCCAGTCGGGGTGTGAAACAATTCCAGGTAATTCAGAGCGTATTTCTCAATGGGCGTAAGCTGTCTCAAAAAATCATCGTTTCAACACAGTTAACAGCAAGTTAGCAGAAGCTGAAGTCCTCATACGGCCCTCACCAACACTCGAATCAAGAAAAGGACTCTTCTTAAACCAAAGGAAAATTTCACAGAAGGGTCAAATGTTTAAAACCCCAGGGTGTATGGGGAAAAGTCAGGATGAAGTAGAAGAGACAGCCCCGAACCTGCTCCATGAAGCCTGCTAACTCCTCCAACTGTGACGGCTCTTCACTCCACCTCGGGCTGTCGCAGCCGGATGGCCCCGGCATGGCTTCCTCCTCGGGCTTCTGGGCGTCTTCTTCCAAATACTCGATGCTCTTGAGGGCCTACAGAGGTTACATGCTTGTATTACTTTCACGTATTTTTTTTTTAAAGATTTTATTTATTTATTTGACAGAGAGAAACACAGCCAGAGAGGGAACACAAGCAGGGGGAGTGAGAGAGGGAGAAGCAGGCTTCCCGCCGAGCAGGGAGCCCGATGTGGGGCTCGATCCCAGGTCTCCGGGATCATGACCTGAGCCGAAGGCAGTCGCTCAACCAACTGAGCCACTCAGGCGCCCCTACTTTCATGTATTTTTAAATCTCAGGGTTTTGAGAAGGAGCCGCCCCACATAATGCCAACAAGACACACCTCCGCTGAGCGTGGAGCCTCCCCGCGGTGACATGCTCCTGCTCAGGCCCGGAGAACAAAGCCCAGAGGGAGGCAGAGAATGAGTGTGAGTAGCTCATGGCCCCACCGGCCAGCAAGGCCCAGGGAGGAGCCTCGTGCTGCCACACTACGGAGCTCCTGAGCCCAAGAACAGAACGGCACGGGGCACCTCATTCAACACCATGCCCGACATGCACCGCAGCCACGGCTCAATGAGAGCGATTCTTCATGGAGCACGACACACGGGCCTCTGCCTGTGGCACGGACAGGAGACAAATGACCCGACGCCGCGGCTGCCAAAACCTAGCCCGGAGATGAGGCCGTAAGACCGTAAGATGATCAGCACCACCACACAACATCACACACCCAGAAACACCAGCGTGAGGACGGGGGTCGCCTTCCCGCAGCCAGCAGCTCAGGCCTGACGGGCGCGGTGGGTGTGGAGGCGCCCCCCCACACACATCAGGCACACCCCAACGGTCTCTGGTTCATGGGTGTCAGTTATGAGCTGTACAGCCACTTTTCCTGGCGATGTGGCAAGATCTGCAGTTCAGGACGTACCCCGCCCTCACACGACACACAGAGCAACACTGAGGCACGCAGAGCAGTGAGGGAGGACGTCCTGTGGACGCAGGGTCAAAGCAGCCAGTGACCACAGCAACCACGCGACAGGCGGGCACCAGGTGGCTTCAGCACCCGCACCGTCTGCTCATGGACAGCATTCCCAAAGGCAGACCGCATACGGCAGGAAGGTATTCTACACGTCTCCGTCCGAACAAAGACAGACACCGACAGACCACCGAGAAAGAAACAGCCCAGTCAACCAGAAATGGGGGAGAAGATACGCGCCAGCCACATGTACAGCTGGGGGCCGACGGCCACACGCACATGCACACACGCGCAGCTGGGGGCCAACGGACACACGCACACGCACATGCGCGCAGCTGCGGTCCGACGGCACACGCACGCGGCTGGGGTCTGATAGCTACACGCACACACGCGCAGCTGGGGTCCAATGGCCACACACACATGCACACACGCGCAGCTGGGGGCCAACAGACACACGCACACACACGCGCAGCTGGGGTCCGACGGGCACACGCACACACACGCGCAGCTGGGGTCCAACGGGCACACGCGCACAGCTGCAGGCCGACGGCAAAGGCAACCCCAGGCGGAGGTGCGCACAGGTCCACCACAGCCCGCGATAAGGTACACGCCAGGCCTTGCCTCCCACGCTGCTGCCAGGGGGCAGACTGGCTTGGCCAGTCCCTGTGGGTCACATGTGTGCTCACTGATGACCCAGGGGCCCCACCCCAAGGCACGCCACCCAGAGGTTAGCGGAGACGCACGCATGCGTCTGCCAGGAGACAAGGAGAAAATATCCACAGACGCACAGCTCACAACACAGACGGTGGGCCAGAGAAGGAAATCACGACCACCCACGGAGCGGTGTCACAGAGCCACGAGAATGACCACGACCCGAACCAGAAGCCAGACCCAGACGGGCAGCCGTGTGGCGAGGAGGCAGAGGCGCAGTCCTCGGGGACAGGAGTGGTGAGAGGGGCAGAAGGTTTCTGGGGGACTTTCCTTGGAGCACTCACTCAAGCTGATTCTCTACAATGCAGGTACTTCCCAGGAGGTTCTCGTGCTTTGATTAAACTTTCTCCAAAAGCCATTTTCCGGCACGAAGCCCCAAAGAGCATGACCCCTGCTGGAGACGTCCTGGGCCAGGTGGGCATCCAGGAGGTCGTCCCGTACCACTGTCCTGTGTATGGCTGCTCCGACTGCGCCCTGGCCACTGACCTCTGCGCCGGTCCCCAACAACACGGCCAGGCCCTACCGCCCTCTCCCCTCCTCCTCACAGCGCCCCTCCCAGATGGCACCCAGCGTCTGCAGGGCCCTCAGCACCGCTCACCACCGCAGCAGGGAGAGTCCGTGTTCTACCCGTCTGCCGACTTAGTTTCTCCTCTTACTGGAACGTACGCTAGGTCCCTCCAGCCTACTAGAACGTGCCCGACACGCAGCAGGACACTCGACAAACACGCCTGGTCAGCAGCTGTGCACAGAGCTAGCATGCTGCTCCATACGGTAGGCACATGTCCCCAAGACGACGACAAGCAGGGCGCACACACCCTCCTGCCTCTTGTTTCTCTCCTGGGGCACGTGGGAGACTTCAGAGAAGTCAGCATTTCTATGAACTGATTTTTTTCTTGTCAACCTCAGGCATGTAACCATGATCCACCTGCCCCTGCAGATGCCACAAGGTGTCTCTGTGCAGGGTCACTGACGTGGCGACCTCCAGGAAGGAGGCAGGAGGAGCCGCATCAAGTGGTCATCACTGAGCAGCAAGGGAGGCTCCGGTGCAGGATGCTTGCTTTTCATGACAAATCCTTGAAGTTTTTGTTTGTTTGTTAAAGATTTTATTTATTTACCTGACACAGAGAGATCATAAGTAGGCAGAAAGGTGGGCAGAGAGAGGAGGAGCAGAGAGCCTGACACTGCCTTGATCCCAGGACCATGAGATCATGACCTAAGCCAAAGGCAGAGGCTTTAAGCCACTGAGCCACCCAGGCGCCTCAATCCTTGAAGTTTTTACCGCACGCACTTATTACTTCTCAACCAAAGGAGGACTTGTAAAACAGCCAAGGCCGTGACAAGGCCTGCTGACCAGGGCGCGGGGACGGGGGTGGAGAGGTGCCACGGGGGGACCAGTATAGCCTTCTACCATGGGCAAAAGTGCGGGAGGGGACCCAGGACACGGGGGTGCCTCTGACGCCACAAACCCGACGCTGACCCGTAGGCAAGAGGGACCCTCTCCCAAGGCAGGCCAAGGGGAAGGGGGAGCCCTGGGGGGAGCTGCAGCCAGCGTAGTCCACGAGGCAGGGCAGAAGGGGGCCTGGCCCCACAGACGGGTCTATGGCGTGTCTACACAGCGGCAGTGGCATGCGAGCCAGTGTGCAATCTGACCTCTCGAGCATGACCGATAAATGTGCAAAGGACAGTATTTTACTTAACCCTATGCACCCAAAGATTATTTCAACAGATAAGCAACGTGAGATAGTATTAATGGGACCGTTTACATTCTCCTTTGTGCTATCCTCAGAGTCAGTAGTGCACCTTGTGCTCGCACACAGGGCTCGTCTCACACAGGAGCTGAGGCAGCAGGCTGTGGGCACGGGCAGGTGGCACAGGACGGGCGAGGCGCGCCACACTGCCAGCTGCCCTCTTGGCTCAGGGGTGGCAGCGTGGCTTGGGAAGAGCGGGTGAGGACAGGGACGGCCGCCGAGCTGGGCAGCAGGTGCCTAAAGCCCCCAGACTCTCCATTATTTTTTCCTGCTTTTCTAGACGAAAATGCCCATTAAGGGAAAGCAAGCAGGCAGGAGGGCTGTACCAGGGCTGAGCGAGGGGGCCTGCAGAGCGGGCAGGGTGCTGGGGGCCTACAGAAGGTGTGGCTCATCCTCTGTGACCTCCAGGGCAGGCCACCTGTGCTCACCTCAATGAAAGGTCTTGCAATTTTGGGTGCGATGATTTCTGTGGCAGAAGGCTCCTGCGAGAGGACCACGAACTCCTCCGCCTTCACCGGGAAGCCGGCATCGTCCGTGGGCGAGCACACCTCAAACAGCTCCTGGATGGTCCGCTGCACACGGAACGCACATCGGTGTGCAGCCCAAACGGGTCAGCGCCTGACCCGAGCGCCAGACTCGTCACCCGCAGGCGTGACGCCGTGGCCCTCATCCCTCCCCCGCCAGGCAGCACGAGGACGGCGTGCCCGCGGCAGTACCTGTGTCAGGAAGGCCATGGAGTAGTCATTGCCCTGGGCAGCCACTTCCCGGATCAGGTCTTTGGTTCCGTTTTTCAACAGCTTCTCTTCAATGGAGTTACCGCTCACAAGCCTAGGACACAGGCACATGTACAGTGACGGCTGGGCACGCTGAAGCGTGCTGCCACGAGCAGGCGGGCGCCTGGTGGGACAGCACCTGGGCCCTTGGGCAGGAGCTGCGTGGCTCTGTGTGTGGTCAGGGCACCCCCTCCCACCTCAACTCCAGCCACCCCACCTCCCCTGCCACACCCAGAAATGTCCTCCTGGGTCCCCCACGAAGACTTCATCTGGAGCATCTGCCGTCCCAAGTGTGGACAGCCTGGCACGCCTGCTTACACAACACACCCCTCATTTTCACGTGGTCACATCTACCTACAATGGTGGGCAGCATCTGCTTCACCGCACACACATCTACATTTTGCATTGTCACTGAGCTGTGTGCTGCAGAGATGCCTCCCCCACCCCCACCCAACCGGTTCCAGCAGCTGCTCGATGCCACGCCCAGGGTATGGCTGCACCCCAAGCACAAGCATTCTCTGGTTCCCGCCGTGCCATGTAAACAAGCTACAGTAAGCAGTGACACCGTGGGCAGGGAGGGAAATGCTGGGGACAAAGGGTCTGCACGATCTTCAGTGCAACAGACCTTGCTAACCAGATGTCCGAACAGTGCAAAAGACCCACATCCCCCGTCAGGAGCAGGTGCTCCCTCGGCCATCCCCCCCGCGGTCCCGTGTGGTGCAGCCACCTTCCCTCCACCTGCCAAGCCTGGGCATCCCACAATATGTGTGAGCAGCTGGAATGGCCATTCGGATGCTTGGGTTCCTCCTGCCCTTTCTCAAAGGGCTCATTTACCTTTCTTCTCAACCTGTAAGAGCGACCCAATCCTCTGCTCTGAGAATTGCAAAGAATTATCCCAATCTATTATCTGTGCATTAGCTTTGTTCATGGAATCTTCTTGCAAAACTTCAGTTTCATTTTATTACAATTAGGTAGGTCTGCCTTTCCTTCCCTCCAAGCTTTCTGTTTGGCAAAAGCGATCCCTTCAAGCCATAGGTACCATCTCTTCGACACTACGCTAACACCGCTGCTCTCTTTATAGAGCTGTGTGCCTAACCCGGGGCCCAGCACTCTGGCCATAAAGTGGGCACAACACTCTGACCCCAGTTCTTCCTAGTGGTCCACAGCATTGAGCAGCAAGTGCTAAATGACCTGCCCCCCAACGAGGCTGGAACCCCACCCTGCTGGCTCACGTCCACGCTGTTCATTGCTCCCCTTCCGACAACATGCCTTCCCCTACGCCTCTCCACTGTAGCCCTTGTCAGCATTTCCGTTGGCTGCTATCAGCGACCCTTTGCTCCAAACACACCTTAAAAACCACTTTATCCAAGGCGCCTGTGTGGCTCAGCTGGTTAAGCATCAGCCCATGCTGGGCTCCCTGCTCAGTGAGGAGTCTGCTCCTCCCTCTCCCCTGTCCCTCCTCCCACTCATGCGTGCACGCGTGCTCTCTCTCTTGCTCCCTCTCAAATAAGTAGAATCCTTAAAAATAAACAAATAAGAGCCACTTTATCCACTCACGGGCGCGCACGCACACGTACACAGATCCCCACAAGGGCAGCTGTCCTGAAACATGTTCTGACATCCCTTCAGGAGAGCACATTTTACACACCAGGTCTTCCTGTCCCAGAACACAGCTCAAATGAGAACACACCTCATTTCCCACCTCATCACGTTTTGCACAATTGGATTCTTGTTTCCTACACAACCTGCATCTTTACTGCCAAGACTTGTCCTGTTTCATGAACTACGGTTACTGAGAAGAAAACATTTTCCTATTTCTGGCTAGTAACTGCTTGAAGGGTCAACACCTTCAGCAACTGCGGAAAGCATGGCTCAGGAAAGCGCCGCTCACACAGCACGCGCGGCGCACCAGACTTCAGTCCCTCAGCCCGGGGAGGCCCTCGCAGCGCGCTGCTGACAGAAGGCGCGTTAACGAGACTGTGGGCATGAGCCGCCTCAACAACGAGAAAGACGCCGGGAAAGACACGCGGCAAAACGGTACGAACTTCTATCTCTGGCGGGTACTTCCCCACGAACGTCAGGTAGGAATCCAGCTCCTCAAAGTCAGCCCTCGGAGGGCTCTCCGCGCTGGGAGGAGTGACTGGTCACACAGCGGCCGGGGCCGTCGGGTGGCAGCACACACGAGACCGCGGTTATCATGCTGCCGTGATACAGACTTCCGCCAGGGCAGAGATACCCCAGAGAGCCCCGCGCGCTCTCCTAGGTACACGCACCCGGGGCCGTGACCTCGGCGTCTGGGGGCGCTGCACACGGGTGTGAGCACTTTCAGGCAGTTTGTAACTAAAAACCGGAAATACAAACCGCCCTCCTGAGGGCAGGGTGCTCCGGAAGACGCACGACAGAGACGCGTCCCGTGCACAGCAAGGTGTGCCTGAGCAACGTAACTCAATCCCCGTTTCAGGCACGCTAATTACAAACTGAGCAAATGCTGGGCCTAAGGAAAGAGCAGGCAGAGCAGCAAGAACAGAAGTCTGCCCGAGAAAACATGAGCGACAGACGCAGCAGACGCTTCGGGAACAAGCTGCACAGGGGCCCCCGCGCCAGCGCCCCCCGCCCCGACACCCCGACGGCGGCCCCGCCGCGCCCGCCCCTCACCGGTAGATGTGGACATCCTTGCGCCTCCCTATGCGCTCGCACCACTCCTGGGCCTTGGCGTCCATCACGGGGTTCAGGTCGTTGTCATAGAACACCACCGCATCGGCCTCCACCAGGCTCACGCCCGTGGCGCGGCTGTGGGTTGACAGAATGGCGCAGAAAATCCTCCTGTCCCTGTTGAAACTCCTCATCAGCTCCTGAGATGAAGTAAAGCCCCCGGGTTAGCTCCCGGCATCAACGCTGGCGAAGCGGAGCGCCTCCTGATGCCTTCCAGCCGGGAACGCACGTGCGGCCGTGTCCTGGTGACGATCGCAGACACCCCCCACTCCGCACACGCCGGCCCTCACTGACCGAAGGGCGACGTCGGCTCCACCTGACACGGACTGTCAGCTCGACCCACAGGCCCCAGGAGAACACAGAGTCTTCCCGGGGAGGGACGTGTGCTCGGTCCTGTACCCTCAGGCAATGCCAGGGCCTTCACAGCAAAAGGCCCTGGAGTAAGGCTGAGGGGGCAGGGAAACAGGCCGCAGCAAGGCCTTCAGCCTCCCGGGGGCGCCGCTCTCTGCGGTGACCTCAGCACCAAACCCGACCATCACAGGGACCCCCTTCCTCCCGGAGAGCTCACGCGTGATCTGTTATAACACTACCAACAAAACCTGCCCCTCACCCGGTGCCGCATCTCCTTCCAGACCCTTCTCTGTGTGCGCGTGAGGGCGGGAAGGCCCATGTGTGCGGGATCACATGGTCTGGGAGCCTGCTTCTGGCAGAAGCATTCTGCCGTGCTACTCCATCTTGTTGCGAATGCTCTGACGACCCCCTTGCCGTCCAGTCCATGGGCACTCGGGATGGGGCCACCCAGCCACACAGCACACACACGACCTAGGGACCCATTCCGCTGCTGGGCGTGTGCATCGCTCTGGGGAGGAGCGCTGGTGCTGCAGGAGCACTGAGCCCCCGACGCAGACTCACTGGGGCCGGCACAGCCCACACTGCCAGCCTGACTCCGAGAAAGCCATGCAGATTCGCGCGGGCCGGAGTGCGTGAGATCACCCGTCCGGCCGTGCTGACCCAAGAACACAGCCTCAGCCAATCTGACAAGTGACAGCGGGGCACGCTGTGCGACCTGTATCCCTCCCGGGGTCCCTCCTGGGGGCCATGCTCACGCGCTCACCCCCCGCCACGTCTGAAATGCACCAGCCCGCTGCTCATGGCTGCAGGCCACCACACGGCCCACGAAGGATGCACAAGCTGCAGGCCTGTTAGGGCCCAAGCACGTGAAGCAGCCCCTGCCCTGGCTCAGAAGGGCCCAACACAGCCCCGCACTCACACTGCACTGGCCGAGCAGGGCCCAGAGCGCAGTCGTGCGAACGCCGCCACACCGTCTGCTGAACAACGGAAACTCCTTCTTCCTTACCTGCCGTTGCTCACTGTTGGCATTTTCATCGATCCTGATGTAGGTGAGATAATGGAAGTTTAAGAACATTTCTAAAATGTCCAGCATGAGAATCATCTGCGACAAGATCAGCACTCGACGTCCTTCAGATTTCAACTTCTGAAGCAAGATGGCTAAAGCTTCGAGCTTTCCTGTGGAACAAACAACATCGAGTCCCTCGTAACCCCAGGCAAGAAGGGCGGACCTCAAGGCCAGTGCAGACGGAGCCCCCGTCGTACCTGAGTCAAACTGGACCAATCTGAGCTCTGGAAAGCGGAGGGAGCGCAGGGCCGTGATGCGCTGCAGCTGCTGTGCGTAGGGAGCCGTGTGCTCTCTCAGGCAGTGCCTCAGGAGCCTCATCCTGCGGCTGTAGAGGGACGGCGGCCTCGCCACCCACAGGGACGGGGGCGCAGCCACCACCGGGGGGATCACACACACCACCCTGAGGAGCACAAGGCACTGGGTCAAACACGCTGCCCCCGGCGTCTCCACCAGCAGCGCCTCTGTCTCAGGAAGCAAAAGTTCAAGTAGGAAGTGGGCAGAACCTTCCACTGGTGGCGTGGCCAGAAAAGCCAAGGTGCCTACTTACAGCCACCACTGGGTGACCTCGGTGCCGGCCCGCACCATCAGTCACAGCAGCCATGAGAGTGGGTCCCGCCTGTCCTGGCCCATGTCGGCCCCCCAGAGCCTGCAGGAAAGGGCACGGAGATGGCCCATTCCCTGGGGAACTCATGTGTTCTGATGGGAACCTGGGGGTGCAGGTGCTGTGTGTCCAGAATAGTCTGGGGGAAGAATGTGAAGCCCAGAGCTGGGAAAGCCACTGTGCCACCAGGGGGAACCAGCGTTAGCACGAAGAGGCCCAGCCGAGAGCAGCGCAAGGACAACTCCGATGGACCACTATGGCCTGTGACACGCCCTGCAGACCTCTGACGCCCCCCTAGCAGGAGAGCCCAACCCTGGAGGTCAGCTCAAGCTGCCTTTCCCTGACTTACTACAGAACGTGTGCAAATAAAAAGACCATCTATCCCCCAAAACACTGGTAGACAAAACCTAAAACACTAATTAAATGGAGAGCAGCTCCACGTTCACTGATCAAAAGAATCCACACAGCCAGCACGTCTGTTCCTCCTGACCTGGCGCAAACATGCAGTGCAACCCTAGTGCAGACCTCGGCCAGTTTCTCTGCAGATCATCAACATGCTGAGCCCAAGGCTACCATCCAGAAGGGCTACACAGTGCCGAGCAAGAACAAAGCTGGGGGAGGGACGCTGCCCAGCACCGGGTCTCGTTGAGGGCACAGACCAGACAGGCAAGGAGGGCCCGGGAGAGGCCCCGCACAGTCAGCCCTGCCAACAGAGCCGACACCACCCGCCGACGGACGGCGCTCAACAAGCAGCCAGCCACACACACGCGCGCGCACGCGCGGGCAGGAGGCTCAGCCAGACATCCTGACCTCCTAACGGGGGTGTGCGATAGGCCCCATTCCCGCAAAGGAACCCCAAGTAACCACCAACCAACGGAAATCTGATTGAATCTCTAAATCTAGCAATTTACAGACAATACGGGGAACAAAGCTACACATCAGATTACATCTTGAGGAACCAATTCAGCAAATGCAGAATGTGGGAAATTCTGCAGGGAAAACCACCAGGTTTCCTCAACAAATAAACTGCGAGGGGAAAAAAATGCGAGCTAGAACCACAACCCCCATTAGGAGCTACACACCTGTGTCAGCCAACCGCTCCGTGTCCACCTCACTGTGATTCTGATTCGAACCAGAAAAATATTTAGGAGACAACCAAAACTGCCCGCAAACCGTTCTTTTTTTAGGCATGACAATGGTACCGTGACTTTGGTTCTTTCAGAACACAATGAAATCTTGCACAGGAACTCACGTCTGCTTTGGGGCAGTATATGGTGAAACAAAACCGGCCGGGAGCCAGAAGTGTTGAAGGCGGGCTGTGGGGACACTCGGTTCGCTGCATTATTCTGCTCGTATACAAAGTTTAAAGATTTTCTAAAACATGAGATTCTTTAAGCGGGGGAAAACTGAATCTAGACACAGACCTAGTCCCTTCACAGCAACTCAGAAAGGACCGTAGACGTCAGTGAAATGCAGACGAGGGGCCCCTGGAGGAGGGCGCAGGGCGAGCCTGGGAGATGGGGGTAGCGATGACTTCCCAGGCCCGACCCCAAGGCCCAGCCCGTGAGAGGAGGGACAGCTGAACGTCCCCACACTGGACACTTCCGCCCCATGAAAGCCAGTGCCAGGAGGAGACAAGCCACAGACGAGGAGAAAGTGTGAAAGACAGAGGATCGGCATCCAAAACATACAGAGAAGAGAACTCTTAAAACCCCAAATGAGAAAACAAACAACTTGTTTAAACAATGGGGCAGAGACCTTAGCGAACGCCTCTCCAGAGGAGAGAGCCGCAGGCTCCGCGCGGGATGTCGTCGGCGAAGTGTGATGAGGTCGGCCGGGAGACACCGCTGCACACGCGTCAGGCGGCCAGAACTCCCGGCATGGACCACGGCAGCGGGAGGAGGGCCACAGGGGCTCTTGCTCCCCGCTGCTGCCCCTAGGCTACTCCGCTTGGCCTTTTCTTACAAGGCGAAACGCGCTCCTGCCAGATGAAAGTCTGCTCCTGGTTTTTACTCAAACAAGCTGAAATTGACATTCACACACAAACTGCCCGCTGGTGTTTACGGCAGCTCTCTGCGACCTTCCTGTGACCACCCATGTTGGAAGCAACCAACACGTTCTTCAGTAGCTGACGCCTGAACGGGCCCATCCAGACAGAGGAATGTTACTGGGAGCTAGGAAGAAACGGCTGTCAAGCCACAGAAAGCTGACAAGGAAGCGTTACCGCATCTCGCTAAAAAAAAGGCAGCCCATCGCACTCTGCACGATTCTGGAAAAGGGATGGCAAACAGCGATAGTAAAGAGGTCGCTGGTTGCCAGGGTTTCATGGGGAGGGGCGATCAGGCAGAGCACGGGGCTTTGCGGCAGCTCCCAGACACATGAGCCAGGCCCCCACCGTGAACGGCCACTTGCACACCGCACAGGAGGGAAAGACCACCCATCCTCAGGCTGGACCTGACCTGCACCCAAAGCAGGGAATGGATAGAAACAGGGTGGACCCTCTAGGCGGGGCCAGGAAGAAGCAGAGATGGTGGGCGGGGTGGGGGGCCTGGGCTGGCCCCAGGCCCAACAGTAGCAGCATTTTGCTTCTGTCTCTTAAAGCTTGTTTCTGAGTTAAACACACATTCCTCATCAGGCAGTGCTAAGGCATATGGTTTCTCAACAAAAGAACATGGAGAAACTCGTTAACCACACACCCACAATGCACACAGCTGCTGTGGCCCCGCACTCAGGCCAGCCAACGTGCACCCAGCGCTGGCCTGGGGACAGGCCCAGAGCCCAGGGGAAAAGGAAGCCACCCGAGGATACACAGCCTTCCTGGAGGGTGGAGACCGACGGGTGCCAAAACTGAAGACCTGGGGAACAATTCAAGACAGACGTCTGAGAACGACGTCTGAGAAGAGACTTCCCGGCAGAACAAGTGGAGTGAGGGGCCCCCGGGGGCTGTGGAGGAGAGTGAGGCGCACGCTCACACGCAGGCCACCCTACCTGTCGATGACATCCTGCAGGCAGGCTTGCCGCTGGGTCAGCGTCAAAATCAGGTCCCTCTGCCCATTTGAGAGTGACATGTAACTGCCCGCTGGCCCAGCCTCCTTCCGCGGACTGCTACCAGAAGCCCCAGGCCAAGGTGTCTGTTCTCGGCCAACCACAGAACAAACTCGCAGCAAATCTCTGCCGTAGATGGGGGCTCGCGAGCAGCGCCG
Source organism: Spilogale gracilis (assembly GCA_004023965.1). Classification (NCBI taxonomy): domain Eukaryota; kingdom Metazoa; phylum Chordata; class Mammalia; order Carnivora; family Mephitidae; genus Spilogale; species Spilogale gracilis. The sequence goes on from PITA01008445.1 coordinate 55,214, forward strand.
TTCGTTGACAAAGTAGATCTGGTCCAGCCGCTCTTTCAGAAGTCTGCTCTTCTCCTCCTTCAAGGGAAACAGTGCGGAAAACGGTCACTGAGGAACACAGGCCGGAGCCTGGTCTCACCAAGCCCCATAGTGTCCCTCACGCACGGTGATCCTCGGACACCCGCGTCCCCTTCTACAGTGGACCACGACAGAAAAGCAGACAACATAGTGTATCTCTGAAAAGTATTTCTCCAGACATGATGAGATTCCTAACGTGTGCAAGACAGCTTTCAGAATATAAAGAATGTGAAAGACGAGATCTGCAATCACGAAGCCCGGTTTCCTTTGTTATGACACGCGTTTTGAGAGTCAAATTCTGGTACTCGGAGCGACGTGCTTTCAAGGTGCGGATGCCGACACCACCATTAAATACCACAACCGTCCCCCCAACAAGCAGCTTCTGATTAACAACGTCTGAAGGCGGGGGAGCAGCGCAGGGGCCCCACGTGGGGTCAATGAGGGAGGGGCCGTACCTGGGTTGGCCCTCCGACAGGAGAGGCCGGTTTGGGGACCATCCCGGGTTCTCCAGCAGCCAGGGGATTGACCGCCACTCGCCCCGGCACACCAACTGCAGAGCAAGAGGGAAGAGCTGGACCACAAAGCTCGCTCTCACGGCACACTAACCAAGGCTGGATCACGCAGGGCCGGCCGCCATGTGAGCTCTGGGGGTGTGTGTCTCGTCTGCTGGGAGCCCAGCACGCTCACAGGAAGCACCCGCACCTGAGGCCTGTGGTCGTCCCCATGCTGTCACGTGGCCACGCACACATCCCGAGACTTCGCCCGCCCACCTGCCCCGTGCAGGGAGTCAGCACTGCCCTCATCCTCCAAAGCAGGACAAAGCGGTCTCTGAGCCCCAGCGGCCCTCCCTCACCAGCTGGGTCACGTGGCCCGACCTAATGGAGACTGCATGGGAGGCAGTGAGGGCTGAAAGGGGCCTGGGGTAAGACGGCCATTTCATGGGACCACGGGGGGATGGGTGCCAGCAGCGGGCTCTGGTGAGGTGGGGGGAGGCCCGGGACAGAGAACTGCTGCTCCCCGGGTCCTGTGGCAGAGCCCCACGCAGTCCCACTGCGACAACACAGAGACGGGGGTTGCGCAGGGACAAGGGCTTCGGGTCAGCAGGGGTCCCCCTGCTGTGCCCACCCACAAACCCCACGCGACCGCCTCAGCAGAATACACGCGACTAGGCAGAGCAGGGAGGGCCGGACCCTGGTGGGAAGCAGGCCAGAGCCAGGCCGGACGAAGGGCCCAGATCCTGCTCTCTTACCTGTCCCAGGGGAAATCCCAGCATGCTGGCTAAATGAATTTGTAACCTTAGCAAGCGAAATTTCTCATGATTCCAAATGTCTTATCAGAACAAAAAGAAAACAAAAATCTAGGTGAGCAGAAACTAGTCATATTCAAAATACCTCTGAGAGGAAGGAGAAAGCAAGCCCACTAGGCTGACGGGGGGCTATCTGCAGAAAGCAGAGACCGTCCCGGTGGGACTTTCAGGTTCTGAGACGGCATGGAAACCGATCATCAACAGCTAGCTCCCAGTTAGCGCAGAACAGAGTTACACAGAGAGAAGCTCCAACAGTAAGTGGTCCCACCCGGAGTACTGTACCTGGCGCAGTCACCGGGGCTGGGCCTGGGCCACCGACCGGGGGCTTGCTTCCCAGGGCGTTGAGGGCACCCGCCTGAGCCATGGTCTGCATCACCACAGGGCCTGGCGGCCGCAGGTAGGACTGCCCTGGGGCGGACACGATCTGAAGGACGCTGCCTGCAATCACATGGGCCCCAAGAGGTGTCACTCGCAGACTACAGGCACCCCCTCCCACCTGTCACCCGCACTTCCACACCCGTAGGACCCAATGAAGCAACAAGCCAAAAACCCAAACTTAAGTTTACTCCAACAAGGCAGCACACAGTTCAATTACTTGGGGAAAAAATGAGAGTATTTCATTAATAGTAAATGAAAAACAAAGGAACACAGCCACTTTTAAACTCAAGGAAACGTTCATCTATTCTTTGCCATTCAGGCAATGTGGCGGGCACTGAGGCCCCAAGCCACCCCCAGGGCCGAGGTCCCGGCTCCGGATCACCCGTGGGTGCTGGCCAATCCGTAAAGCTCGATGAGGGAACGTCTACACTCTCTAGCCCAAAAGCCGCAGCTCTCTTCACACTCAGATTAAGGAGCGCACCACGTTCAGCCCTTCGTGGGAGCAAGCCTGACATCGCTGGCTCTGGAGGAGCATCCCCATGCTGGGCTCTGTGCAAAGGAGAGCCCGCCAGAAGCATCAAGAGACGGCCTGGCCCCTTCGGCCAGAACACTGAAGGAATGGGGACTGAAGCCAAATCCAAAGCTGTCTTAGCTGCAGGCGTCCTGGGGCCCCCACTCTAGGCGTGTGACCTTCCAGTGCCCAGACGGGGCGCACCAGCCCTGGCTCACGGAGGCTGCACATGCTTCATCCCAGGGAGGCTGCGGTGGGCACCACGTGTGATCTAGGCCCACAGCCAAGAGGGACTCAAGCACTGAGCCGCTGCCACCAGTCCCTGAGGGCTGACGCCAGAGTGCCCGTCGGACTACTTGTCCTCTGCACGCGGCAGTCCCCGCAGGAGTGTGTGCTGGGTGGACAGAGGTCTGAGGGGCTTCGTCCTAGGAGCCAACGCTGGAAAATCCGTACATGAAAGAACAAAACTTCTACATAATTTGCTAGTCCTGGGGTGTTTTTAAGATACTTTATTTCACGCTAAAGTTAAAAGAGTAGTAAATATTTCAATTTTGGTTTTTTAAAAACAGGGAATAGGGGCACCTGGATAGCTCAGTTGGTTAAGTGTCTGTCTTCGGCTTAGGTCATCATCCCAGGGTTGTGGGATCAAACCCCACGTTGGGCTCTCTGCTCAGCAGGGAGCCTGCTTCTCCTTCTCCCTCTGCCTGCCGCTCTCTCAACTTGTGACCCCCCTCTCTCTGTTTCAAACAAATAAATAAAATCTTTAAAAAAAAATAAAATAAAAACAGGGAACATTGGAAGCACCTGGCTGGCTTAGGTGGGGGAGCATGCAACTCTTGACCTCAGGGTCATGAGTTCAAGCCCCACACTGGGCACAGAACTTACTCAAAAGAGAATAAAAGTAAAAAATTGTAAAAATGAGCAACATTTCCAGAGAGCATTTTATCAAGAAACAGTATCAGCGACGCAGCACACCCCCACCATGGGCCAGCAGGCCAGCGCTCTCCACACCCCACAACAGCCGTGCTCCTGGGGGCCTCGCTACTGCCCCCAAGTCCCAGCGGCAGGGGAGCAGCAGGGGTGAGAGCAGGGCACGGGGCGGCTGGCCCTTACCTTGCAGCTGCAGAGGCTGGCCGGCGGTGAGCTGTCGCAGCTGGCTGTGTGACAAGGTGAACTTGTTCCCCTGAAACTGCAGCGTCACCGGGGTCTCTGGCTGCGCGACCCGGCTCTGCGGCCCTGCCAGGGAAGCCAACTGGGCTATTTTGACCACCTCCCCACCTGCAGAGACGCAGAGGAAGACAGGAGTCAAACCTCTAGGAGAAGGCTGCAACCGTCCTACTGACGCCCATTTGTCTGTGGTGAACTGAAGGGTCACAGAAACGTTTCCCAAGTATTGCTTCCTAACGCTTTTCGAAAATAATTTTAACAGAAGAGAGAAAATTAAAATCCACATCAAATCTTAATGGTTCATTTAATCGTTACTGGTAGAGAATTTAGATATCAGATCTTAACATAATTAACCAAACTACCAACAAACATTTTATTTTCCTCTCCAACCAATAAAAAAGCAGCAACATCAAATACAGCAGAAATCTATTTGTAATGCACTTTGGAATTCTAATGTCAACCTCTAGAGAACTTTTCAAAATGTGCAAAAAATACGGGTCCAAGTCAGTGCATGGACGCACACATTATACCCCTACAAGTGTTAAGGCACAGGCCCCTCGCACAAGCCCATCACACAGATGTAGTTCTAAGATAAAAAGGTTCCCACTAACTTGGACCGGACTATAGGATTTGATCTAGAACGTTTACTGAAAAAAATGCCAGACTTGACATTGCTTAACAAAAGGTTTGTGAAAACATAACATGGATAGAGTCCCATGCCCCCGACTCACAAAGGTACTCCCTGCAGACTGTGAGTGGACGCCGGGGGTACAGGGTTCTGTCCCCCAGTGGTTGATAATGGAGCCTAAGTGCACCCCCCAAGGAAATCCACGCCAGAATGATTAGTGACACCACACAGAGAACAGTTAGCAGAAGACCAGGAAAATATCCAGAGGTCCCGTCCACAGAAGCTGTGACCAGGTGGGAACAACAGGAGGGTGCGCAGAGGAGTGTGTGTGGCCCTGCTGCACCCGCACAAAGTGAAGGGTCAGCTCTGGGCACAGCCCCCACCAACACCTGTCCCCGGCAAAGAGAAACGTTACCCGTGCAAGGCTTCCTCCCTGAGAGCTAGCTGGGATACACTGACAGTGGAGGGAGGCCCTGTCATGAGAGACTAGCCTGAACTCAGATCTCCTCGTGACACCCGCCCCCCGGCTTCCCCGATGATCCCCACACACTGGCCACGCCCACAAACAAAGTGCTTGGGGAGGCGTCTGAGCAGCAGTGGTGCCTACGAGCATCTCCATCAGGACACTTCCTCCAGCACAACCAGCAGGAGCACATGAAAGATGTGGGGATATACTAACGACACTGGTCACGGTGAAGAGATCTAAGAAAACGTAGTAATACTGTGATGTTTCCATCACCAAGTTATTACGAGACATCTCAGGTGAGGAAGGAATTCAGTCCAGGTCAAATGTGACCATAAGCAAGAAAGTCAAAACGAGTCGTGGTTTTTAACAGCTGGCACCGGTTCCCTCGCTGGCGAGGACATTACGCGCTATCGCCCGAGTGCCACTGGCTCCCCACGCTGAGCCCCATGGCCAACAGAGCGAGCCTCTGGCTGACGCTACGGAGAAGCGAGGCCGTCAGCACAGCAGCAGAGCATGCGTGGGAGGAAAGCAGAGCTGACGTCCGGGGATGAGGAGAAAGGACAGAGGGGGACAGGGCCCCGGACGCTGGCCCCGCACAAAGGGCATCCCTCTGCACACTGAGGGCCAGAAATGACAGCGTGGCGAAAGGCAGCACCCGGGTGTGGGGTTAGGGAGACAAAGGGAGTGGACAGCAAGGCTCTTCACACACGCTGATTGGAACACAACTTCCCGTGGCAAAGACGTGGCAGAACCGGGAGGGGCGAGGCCACTTACTGGGCAGGCGTGCCTGAGCCTGCGAGGTGAGCACCAGCCCCTGAGGCAGCGCGCTCTGCCCCGCCGGGTGCCCAGCCGGGTGCGAGGGGGCCGGGGGCGGGGGCGGGGGCGGGGCCCGCGGTTTCGCAGGATGGGCTGGGCTAGGTGCTGCGCTGGAGGTCGCGGCGGGCGGCTGTCTCGGAGCGGGCACGCCGGTGGAGGCCTGGGAGGTCTGAAACGGGGCTGCCGCCACTGCAATCGATAAGGTTTGTTTGTGCAAAGCCGTTAGAGGTTCTTCACGAAATGCAGTATTTAAACCCGAGTTCAAAGAAACAAAACACACATTTCATTAAAGTCTCTCAGATGAGAAGCCCTCTCTAGAAAAAAGGGCGGGGGCGTGGCGTATGGGGTGAGACAGAACTTTCTCTGGGCTGCGTGCTGTCTCCGAGTCCGTCCAGGCACGCAGGGCTCAGAGCACTGGCATCCAGCCGGGCACGCACGGGGCAGACGACCTGGTGACCGAGGCTGGAACTCCGGCCCGTTACCTGCTGCCCGTCAACCCTACCCTTCATCACGGTGACAGTCAGGCTGCGTGCCACGGCGGCCCCAGATGTGAGAGCAGCCTTCCCGAGCTCTTGTACACAACCTGACGCGCGCTGGCCCGGGTACAAGAGCCTTGGCCGAGGCACGGCGTCAGCAGCCCACCAACAGCGACTCGACCAAGACTGCGGGGTCTGCTTTGGGGAGAAACTCCACTTCCAAGACACGGAAAGGCCTGAAACTCCGGGGCGAGCCCTGGGGGTGTGTCCGGCAGAGCTAGAGCAGGTGGCCCGCTCCCGACCACAGCAACGGCTAGCCGTCCAGAGGGGCGGGGCCGGCGCCCAGAGCTCCGTGCACAGAGATCCTCGGCAACCCCGAGAACACGCCAGCACGCGAGGCATACCTTTTGCATCTGGATTGGCAGAGAACGTGGCAATCGGTGGCCGTCCTCGCACGTGGCCCTGCGGAGTGGCTGTGGCAGCAGAGGCCACCGTCCGGGGTGGGTGTGTGCTGGGGAAAGCCACGGTGCGACCCTCGGGCTTCTGGCCATATTGCACGGGCTGAAACAACCTGGCAAGAAGGCGTGAGCAGCACTGAGACACAGGGGACTCGGGCCACCCAGAGACAGTGACGGTCCCCACTTCTGCTGCGGCTCCAAGAGCGCTCAGGGCTCCAAATGCAGCCCTGGAGAGGTGCTGGCCACCCTCATGACCCGGGGGGCTAGCTGTGCCGCAGCCTGGGGGACACAGGGGACCGTGTGCACTGGACGTGCAGAGGCCATGGCGCTACAGCGCAGAGGACAAGCGGAGTGGGCAGGAAGGCACGTGCAACCACCAAGTGACGAGGCAGTCCCGGCGCCTCGGAGGGACCGTGGCCGCCGTTCCGGGTGTCACCACACCACAACACGCTCTCTATGACCCTTTTACCTGGAAAATCGTAATGGCAGGAATTCTGCATTTTCAAACCCCCTATGCCAGGCAGTAGCTAGAGACAGCGAGGAGGAAGCCAAGGGCCAGAAGCTGGGCCAGCCCGCAAGGACCGCAGCCCTGCTGGCCCACATGCGGACCTGACGGAGGCCTGCAGGCCCCTGCGACGTCGGGCCGAGGGCAGCGGGCTCCCAAGGCCCCGGGGAGGCCATGTGTACAACAGGCAACAAAAATAGGCACCAATCTGCACAGCTGGCCCCATTCTCTCTAAACTCCTATTTTCTTGTTTCTTTCTCATTTTCAATCCAACTATGAGATTTTGCGTATTCCAACTCGCTGCATGTAACCTATCTTATTAAGTCTTTTACTTCCACTCCAACACTGAACATGTCATGCCCCTCCTGGCCACATGGCCCCTACAAAATCGGCTCCAATGTCCTTCAGAAGCCCCCGGTGCTGCCATCAGGGTGGAGCCCTGTGCCCACCACCCACAGTGCACCCTCTCCCCAAGACAGCGGCCCCCGGGAGCACACACGAGCAGAGCGGCCTGTCCTCCTCCCCACACAGACCCTCCCACATTTCAAGGCTGCTCCCCCACTCCCCGCCACCAGGCTGTCCTTAGGAGGGCGAGGGGCCATACTGCCCCACCCAGGGGTGCGGACTGCCCACACGGCCACATGCGATGAGCTGCCCCACAGACACTGAGGACACCAGCGCAAACTCCAGAAGCAGGCAACCCAGTGAAAGGGTCAGCCGTTTCTTCCCCTGGCCACAGCCACAACTGGGTCCTCGTGTCAACTCCCACCACATGTCCTACGTCCCTCCAGGGTGGGGAACATCATCGCGCCCACGGCTGATTCAGGCCCAAGCACAACCCAGCTGGGGACTTCGGGGAGCAGGAGGCACCGCTCCACGTCACACACCTGCTGGGCTTCAGTCTGAGGGCCGCTGGCCTTCCCGACGGGGGCGGCGCAGTGAACAGCTCGTCCATGAGCTTCCGCGTCACCTTCTTCTTACAGAGCAATTCTGCTTCGTGGCGAGTCATTTTATTCTCTAACCCAATAAGATCAAATATAGACAGATCCGTTTCCTAAAGGGAAAAAGAGCAAAGTTTTGCTCTGGGAGATCGGAGAAAACGACTAGTTACCCAAGCACTCCCCCAGCAGGACAGCGGGGCCCCACACAGACCTGGAGCCACTCCGGGGCTCGGGCAGGCTGCTGGACCTCAGCATGCCTCTGCGTCCCCATTGTTAAGAACAGCCCACATGGCAGTGTGAACGGAGAAGGCAATGTCTGGAGAGAGTCTGGCCTCTGCAGAGTGGGAGGGGGGTCCAGACAGCACAAGTGCCAGGCCACAGGGACGAGGGGCGCCTTGCGGGGGGACACCCACGTGTACTGGGGAAGCAGAGGTGGGCTGGACACATGACTCGGCCCAGAGCCCTGGGGATGCACCATGGGCAGGACACGCTGCTTGGGCCCCCACCTGGGGCAGACGCTCTGCGTGCCAGCACCCGCACGTGCTTCTCTAATGAGAGAGCACAGCCACACTCCCACAGTGACGTCAAGCATCAGAGGGGGCGACAGCGGTGCTGGTGAGCCCTCCCACACCCTTGTACATGTGTGGGGATGGGAAAACCACCGGCCCTTCCTCAAAAGGTTAAACATGGAGTAGGCACGTGCCTCTACAATTCCAAACCTAGACACGTGTGCAAGAACCCTGCAGCCACACAAAGCTGGTCCATCGATGGGCACACTAACACTGCAACCCAAGTCTGTTAACTGACAGCCAGATCGACATGATCCCTCCACACCAGGGAACACGGCTCAGGCTTAGGAAGGAAGGAGACTGGGTCACACCCGACGATCCAGATCAACTCTGAGAACACTACGCTCCATGAAGTAAGCCAGACACCAGGACCACGCTGTGAGGGATTCCACCCGTGTGCAAAGGCAGGACAGGGGGATTTGCGAGACAGGCCAGGTACGGGGCTGCCTGGGGAGGGGAGGGCACGGGAGGCATGGCTCATATCTGTGGGTTCTCTCTTGGCAAGGATGAAATATTCTGGAATCGGTGGTGACGAATGCAGGCATTTCCAGCTGTCTTAACCCATGCCGTCCTTGTGGCTAGAAAACTACCGGACACCTTAGCATGCATCAAGGTTTTGCTGAATAAATGAGTAAAAAACAACACAAAATAGACCGAGCTTGGGCGCCTGGGTGGCTCAGTGGGTTAAAGCCTCTGCCTTCGGCTCAGGTCATGATCTCAGGGTCCTGGGATCAAGGCCCGCATCGGGCTCTCTGCTCAGTGGGAAGCCTGCTTCCTCCTCTCTCTCTGCCTGCCTCTGCCTACTTTTGATCTCTCTCTGTCAAATAAATAAATAAAATCTTAAAAAAAAAAAAAAAGGAAAGATAAACCGAGCTCGCGGAAGCCAAGCACACGTAAGGTTCTTCCCATGGACTGGACACACACACACACGCCACGGTGGAAGCGCATGATTATCCACGTCCGGAGGGCGCTCCGCCCAACGCCCCCAGCCGGGGTGAGGAGTGGGGGCACGAGGACTCTAGGCCCAGAGCTCACAGCAGGGCCTCACAGGCGCACACGACTCACAAACCGGACCTCACCAAAAACCTGAGCGTGCGGAGAGCAGCTTCCCAGGGCCTTGGGAGCTACGGCACGTGTGGCTGATGTCGGATGGGCACGTACCTTCCAGGAGTCTCCGTCGAGCGCCCTGAGAACAAGGGAGGCCGAGCGGTACTGCAGCGGCCCCGCCGTGTACGACGACTCCGGGAGCCGGGGCTCCACTAGTCCAGGGTGATTGCAGATCCTCTGCAGCCGCAGCAGGATGCTCAGCACGTCCACGAAGTGCCCGCTCTTAAGCGCCTCCTGGGTCCTGCTCTCGGGAGGAGACCGCGGCACCGTCATCGGCGTGGCCACCACTGTGCCACTGACTCCGGAACACACGTCCACCAGGCCCTCCCCGGTTCCACTGAATGAGCAGTTCCGTCACAACACTCTGCTCCCACTCGTCCTCCAGGGGACTCTCTCAGCCACACTTATTGTCCCCCCACAGCGGGCTGGGAGGCCGGAGAGCCACGAGTGGCGTCGGACGGGTACGCGGCCTCCAAGCCTCCCTGCCAGCGGAGGATGACACTCAACAGGGACAGTGACGGATCTCTGCCCCCATGGTGATGAGTGCTATGACGCAGGAGTGGGCACCAGGGCAGAGCACTGACCCGGAGGAGGAGAGGCCCCTCACGGTGGGACACCAGCCCTGGCCCTGTACCACAAAGAAGGCAGATGCAGAGGCTAACCACATGTGGGCCAGGACCACAGGAAACACGGGGCAGGAAACAGTCCAAGCAGAGACCTCCAGGGTCTCCAGGTGAGGAGGAGGGCACAGTGTCCCAGGCAGGTCAGGGAAGGAGTCATGCAGGAGAGGACAGAGGGCAGGCTGGCCCACAGAGACCCGAGGGCAGAGACAGCAGGACAGAGGGACAGACGCTGACAGAGAGAATGGCCGGGCTTCCAAAGGAGCATTGGGTGGCAGGCTGCTGTGTTCGAGGACAGGACAGCCTGGAGAGCAAGCGTCCTGGGGACGCCCTTGTGAGAGGTCTGCCGCGCTCCAGGACAGCCCAAGCAGCCACAGGAGAGCCCGGCGGCAGGCAGGCTGTGCCGGAAGCCAGTGGAAGCCAGCACGGGCACTTCTGAGCCACGGCACTGGGGCTAGGCATGGCAGAGACATGCACACAGGCCGCACGCTCGGCTCTGGAGAGCAGGAGAGCAGACAAGAAGGTATTTCAAGTCACACCTGCCTGTACAAGGACACACTTCAGAAAAAAAGGATAGAGCACAAGTGAGAGCCAGGACCCTGCAAGCCCCTGGAGAGGAAGAGGCTCACACAGGCAGGTCTGCAGGGCCCCCAGGAAGAAGGAGACAATGTGTGCTGAGAAGAGCGCGCCCCTCAATGAGACGGCAGAAACAAGAGACATGGCCACCACACAGTGACCAAAGTGAAGCTCAGAGCCCCCCGAAGACCCCAGACCATCACATCAACATGAGTCGAGTGATGTCTGTCATCGAGAGCTCAACTGCAGGCACGCTCAACACTTCCCACTTCACTTGGCAGGTTCAGGGCAGAAGAGGCCCACAGACATGAAGAGGGACAGTCACAAAACCTGACGACAGCCTAGGTGTGCAGTCACCAGCATCCCCCCTCCATTGGCAGGATGCATATCAGCACCCTCCCACTCCCAGAGCAAGCCCAGCACTCCCGTGGCCCAGCCCCGAACAGCGACGGCCTGGAGTTCCTGAGAACACTTCTGCACCGGGAGAAGGAACAGGAGGGGACCTGACAGACGAGCACAGGCCTCCTGGCCTGGGAGCCGCAGCACCCTCCATGGACCCTGCTGTTCATAAAGTCGAGTCAGTGATTAGAGGAGGGACCAACTGACAGCCTGCCCTGCCCATGCTGCCCCGGAAGGAGGAGTCGGCAGCTCCTACTGGCCACTGAAATACCCGACCACCACAGCAACACCAATGCCACTGTCGGGGAGTACGAATGCATGCTGACATTCTCCAGAATTTTCCAAACCTAACCCGAAAAAACAAATGTGACAGCAAAACCACCTCTTGAATGCTCACTGCACAGACACTCCTGGCCACGTCATGGGCGTGACACCACGAGGTGATGCGGTGCCCACCCTTGTCTCATGAGGGACAGTGCCCAGGGGGCCCCGGCCAGCGGAGGGGCCACTGGAGCCCCAGCAAGACGAGCTGTGCAACCTCAGGGCAGCTCCGCTGGGGGCAAGTGGACGGCCTCTCAGGCTGTAAGAGACCAAGCCGCTCGGGCAGGACGTGCGGCCTGTGTGAGCTTCAACTCCAGCACCACAACCCTCGCCCGTGAAGTCCGGGGGCCGGGCAGGGGCCCGGCGGGGGCCGGGTCAGCTGGGCAGGGACAGAGCCCCGGGAAGGCAGGCGTCTCGGGAGCCCGAGATGAGTGCAGGTTACCGTCCCCGCTGAGGGCTGTGCGAGGGCAGAGGCCCAGCGCCACCCCCCCGGCCGGGCAGGACCCACAGGTGCGAAGCCCGCTTACCCGGGCTGCAGGATCACGTCCTCATACAAGGCCTTCTGCCGACTCGACAGGCGGCATTTCAGCACATGCTCGTATTTCTTCGTCAGCTGCTTCTCCACGTCTCTCTTGGTTCTCCTCAAGATAAAGGGCTGCGTCACCTGAAAAGACGATGAGCATGTGTCGCCCCACCTTCCAAGACGCCCACGCCACGGCAAGCGCATAGCACTGTGCCGCCGCCGCACGTACCCGGTGCAGCCGAATGACCACTTTGTGATAATAGTCCTGGTTCTCGTCGTTCGGGGCCTTCAGGGGCAGGTGCAGGTAGGGCCTGGAGATCCCGGGGATGAGGAAGTGCACCATGGTCCACAGCTCCAGGAATGTGTTGTGCGGGGGCGCGTCGATCAGGAGCAGGCGCTGCTGGCTGGGGGAAAGGGAGAGGCGACAGAGGCGACAGTGGTTCCCTTCCCACCCCAGGGAAGCTGGCCACAGGTGCGCTCCCTCCGCAGACACCTCAGGACAGGGACGACGATGGGCTCACAGAGCCCCCAGGAAGGGAACCTGCGGCCCCCACGCACTGAGGGAACCGTGTAGCCCACAACCCCACGCAGCCCTCCACCCGCCACCCCCAGGACCCCGAGCAGGGCGCGCGGGTCAGACCTCCTCAGCGTGAACACGGCCTCCCAGTGCCTCTCGGTCATGCCGCGGACACGCTGCATCTCATCAATGACCAGGCAGCGCCACCGCACGCGTGTAAAGGCCGCGTAGCCCCTGAAGAACTGCTTGTAGGGCGCGATGCACACGTTGAAGCTGTTGGGCTCCGTCCAGTCCTGCGGCACACGGAACAGGCCTCACCTGCGGCCGCCCCCGTGCACCCTGCCGCCCCGCCGCCCCTGCCACACAGCCGCGCACAGCACGGCAGGGCCTGTTTCCAGACCGGGTGCTGTAGGAGTCTACAGTGCTCGGCGGGATGAACCAACAAGCCGCTCTGGGCCTTAACTACCGTTCCTGGAAAACAGGTCACCAGAGCATGCCATGAAGGGCCCCCAGCGTCCACAGGGTGTGACCCGAGCACGGAAACCACACTGAGGCCAGCAGGAAGCAGGCGCACCCGTGCGGCAAGGGACTGCTCTGTACACTTCTGAGAAACAAATAAGCACAAACGGGGAAACGGAAGACACATGCCGAGGTCCTCACTCTTCCAGTAAGTGCTCCTCAACACGAAAGTCTAATGATGAGGTTAACTTTTATCTTTAGTGAGAAACTGTGGCCTCGGGTCACTTCCCCTCAGAACAGGGTGCTAGATGGAACAGAGTGGAAACCCCGGCCAGCTCTGCTCCCATGGCCCGCCCGCATGTCCCCTGCAGCCCCACACAGCGCTCCCCTGGGAGTCACCTCACAAGCTCACGGCTCGGAACCCAGGGCACACTGCAAGCTCCCACTGGGGCTTGTGGTGCCCACCGGCCCCCGGGCAGGAGGGACGGCTCTGGAAGGAAAGCAGCCCGGCCAGGCGTGGGAGAGGCCAGGCGCATAGGGCTCTCCTTGCCAGCGGCAGGCTGTGCTTCCCAGGGGCTGCGAACCTGGGAACCACCCAAAGGTCTAGGATCTCACAAACAAGGGATTTACGACAATCACACACACGTGCTGACATTCTGAAACCTGTCTTCTACACAGACAAGGGCCGTTTCTGTCTGGTTTTATTTCATGTTTAAAATCAAATACCTGTCTCTTGGCTTTCAGTTCTCTATGGCTGCCCACATACAAGAGGGTTTTGAGCCCAGGGCACCAGCGTTTGAGCTCGAGCTCCCACTTGAGGATGTTACAGCCTCTCACGACCACAAGATGAGGGCCCCAGTTGCCTACAAGGGAGAGAAGAGACAGAACTTTCCCTTTAACCAAGACCATCCGTCAAGTCCAGACGCCCTGTGCTGTGCTGACTGAAGACGCGTGGCAGGTACACGTGCAAAGTCCCCAGGCATGACGCAGAGGTGTCCTCCCTACCTCGCAACTGCCAGACCTGCGGCAGAGAGGCCGAGGCCCGACCCACGGGAGGCGCCCCACAAAGAGCTGCTGAGGGGGGAGTGAAGAAAGTGATCACTTATTCAACAACATGGTGAACCCCACTGCGAGCATGGGGAAGAGCGTGCATCTATGAGGAACAGTGCCCAGAAGCAAAGGAAGCACGGCGACTGGGCGGTCGGCCCCGGCCTGGACCCCTCCCGCGGCGGCCACCCAGTGAGGCACACTGGCTCGGGCACAGCGCGCACTCCCCGCCTCCAGTTGGAACACTCCCAGACCACCGCCAGAGAGACGGTTTCAACTTCAGTCCTCCAAACATACCGTCTTCAATTATTAGAATCCACAGAAGACAAATTCCCACTTCAGTGCTATGAATGAGATGTACACCACACTGAAACGGAAACAGCAGACCTGGGAAGGCTACGCGCGGGACACCGGCCTCGTGCACGCACGGAGGACCGCGTCTGCTCCTACGGAGGAGCCGTCCGAGGGGGGCGTGCACAAGGAAGTAAGCAGGTGCAAGAGGACAAAACTCTTTAGAAGGCGCACCCCATGAGACAAGAGATGCACAGCAACCCTAGATGCCCTTTCCCCTGCCCATGAGAACCACGATTATTAAAAAAAAAACCCGCATTTAGAACATTGTTCCCTGCTGGGTTTTCTGCAAGGCCCCTCATAGCAGCCGCACTGCTGGGCCCAGCGTGAGCCTCCTGCGGGAGGCACCCTGCTCTGTTCACAGGCACAACCGCACACCCGGGCCAGTCCCTGCAGCTGCTCGGGCGCTGGGCAGGTACCTGAAGTTTGAGGGACTCATGCATTCCTTTGATCAAGTCATAAACTAATAAAAGACCCTATTATTGAAATCGTAGGCTGCCTCCAGTTTCTTACCATTCTAAATATAGTAATGAATAATTTTTCCAGCTAAACAATAAGACAGTGAGGCAAGGTGGTATTTGAAATAACCGAATCTATTAAAACCGATTTTAAAGTGCTACACTGAAAATTTCAAGACACTGGTCAGAAAACAGAGACAAATCAATGCAAGAAAACATGGGGCCCTGGTGTCAATCCATTTGTATTTAAAGACTGAGGAGGCGCCCCCGCACGGGACTCCCTGCTCAGCGGGGAGTCTGCTGCTCCCTGTCTGCCCACTTGTGCTCTAATAAAGTCTTTTTAAGAAATAATAAAAATTAAAATAAAATAAAACTGAGACTGATGAAGCTTGTCACACAGAGGGCCAAAAAGAGACACTGGCAACGACGGTGAGGGAAGGGCACAGCAAGCCTGAGGAGAGTGAGGAAGAAGCTTCCCCAAGTGGGGGTGGGGGGCGAGGGCGGGTAGCCACCACACTCTGCACACCCGCATCTCACAGGTCTGCTAAATGGCAGTAGTTTCCCCACGGCCTGGGGCACGATGCCACCTGCCTAACTTAGAGAGTTCCCTCCCGGCTTCCGAATCTCCACGAAGAGGAAGAGAAGGTGTCTGCTCTTCGGGGTGGCTGTCCAGGCCCACTCAGTCTGCATCTCCAACAGTCCCTTTGCGAGAGAAACACTAGCTGACCCAACAACAACATGAGTATGAACCACACGGGCCCACGTAAGCAAACGCGCATTTTTTTCAATGTGCACGGTACTGTTGTTTTCTTCCTTGTGCTATTCCTAATGACATTTTCTTTTCCCTGGCTGAAAAAATTCCCTGTTCTTTATTATAAGAACACATGACGTAATACACAGAACATACAAAACACGCTCGTGTGATCAGGACGGCCTCTGGTCAACGGTTACCTGTCAGTAGCTAAGTTACAGGGAGGCCAAAGTTCTATGCGGCTATTTCTCTGTGTGGGAGCTCAGTGCCCATGACCACTGCATGCTGCTCCCGGGCCGCCTGCATGTAAGACCCTGTCCTGTGTTAGAGACACAAGGCACCATGTCCCTCTACAGCCCTCAAGGCCCTGAGCAGGTAAGGCAAGCACCTGGCCCACAGGCCGCGTGGAGGCAGTGAGCGTGCCAGTACAGCGGCCTGGGTCCCTGCCGTGTGAGTTCCAAGGGTCGAGGGGTGAGGAAGCAGCGGGGGTGACAGCCCGTTACAGCAGAGGCAGGCTGCGGTCCCGGCTGCGGTCCGGCTGCCAAGCCCCAGCAAGGCCCGGGCACCACTCCTTGCAGAGGACCAGCAGTGGGCAGAAGCGTTCCCAGGGGGCGGGGCACCCACGAGGCAAGGGGAGGCCGGCATGCGGTGAGAGCGGCCGTGCACGGGTCTTGGCTGCCGGGACACACGGAAGCCACACAGCCTGGTCACAGCCTGGTGGGCCTCACGGCGTTAGATTTTCAGTAACAATGCGGTGCTCGATCTAGTGTTAATCACGAACAAGTTTTTCACTTGTTCCTGCAAGGAGTATTTCTGAGCTCTGTTCCCCTGGGTCTTGCCAAGGAGCAAGGGTCAGGGCCAAGGAGCTAGAAGAAAGGCCACTCTCCACCCTCACGCCAGAGGCACTGCCCGCAGTCAGTCTTAGCAAGGACACAATCAACAAGCTCTCACCTTCGTTGCAAGCTAGGTGGGCAAAAAAAGCAATGATCTGTACTGTTTTACCAAGCCCAGCTTCATCTGCCAATATGCCATTGAGGTTTTTCCGATAGAGTTTGGCGAGCCAGTCCAGGCCAATCTTCTGGTAATCTCTGAGCACACCATACAACAGCGGCGGGGCGTTCAGCTTCACCTGTAGCAATACATGAGCCCAAAACGCACTGCTCAAAATAATCACCAGAAACGCTTCTGCAAGGTGAAGCCAAGTCAGTTGAATGGTAAGCCTACTACAGCCCCACAGAAAAGACCTAGAGACGATAAGAGAAACAAGACCAGTATTCACTTTTCCTGACAACTTCGGCAGCTGGGACAGGACTGTGGGGAAGTACCAAGACTTTTCATGGCCTCACAAAGATACCACCCCCCACGGGGCAGCTCGGCGCCTCACCGGGGGGCTGACCCGGGCACTGCCCTTGGGCAGGACAGCTTCGGCCACAGCGGTCACCTCCGCAATGTCCTTTGTGTGAGGGTTCCCAATAGTCATTCTCTCTGCAGCTTTGAACTGGTCCATGATGAACAGCGAGTCTATGAGAACCACGTCCTTCCGGCTCTCTCGATCACCCGGGGCGTCTTCCACATCTATGAACAAGAGAAAAACAGATTTGCAATGGCTGCAATAGTTTTATAAGCGTATTTATCATTTATGAAAAGAAATAAAAGGAAAAATGTTGACAGAATCCAAATATTTCAACGCAGTATTTTTTTGTCTCTTTTTAATCCACTTTACATACTTAAGAACACCCCCCAGATCAATGGGTCCAAACTGCTTCTAAACTATCACATGTGGGAGCACTCTGGAAAGCTCGCAGGCAAAGATGCTGCATCTGTTCCGAACCAGGAGCTGGTATTGCCCACGGACATACGGGCACCGAAGGGCTTAGTGACCACCCCTCCGCCACCAGGAGAGGCCAAAGTGACCAGCGTCTCCAAGGACTAGCAAGTAAGAAGGCCGCCAGCCCACCCTCTGGCCCCGCCAGCCCCTAGCTTCTCTGCTCACAGGAATTTGTGTCTTATGACCAGAACAAGCAGAATTAAAACAAGGAAAAATAGATTTTCTAGATCTAGGAGAAGTAAAATAAACTCCTCAAAACTAGCACATTAAAGAAACAGAGCATACCGTGATTATACACGATAAAAATAAAATTCTATAAAATCAATGACTTTTATAAACGTGGAGGAAACTATTTCTACACTGTTCACAAGCCAAGTACTCTGAAAACTGCCAAGTTAATAAGTGAAAATAAAAAGCACAGAATTTAATAAAACCCTCTCAATACAAAATTACACATTCAACATACTTTCATCTTTTTAATTCATTTTTATTAATTTTTTATTTTTTTAAGTAGGCTCCACGCCAACTGTGGAGCCCAAGGCGGGGCTCGATCTCACAACCCTGAGATCAAGACCTGAGCTGACATCCAGAGTCAGATGCTCAACCAACTGAGCCACCCAGGCGCCCCCACGTAATCGCTCCCATCTCTTTCCTCCATCAGTCTAAAAGGAAATGAAGGTGTCTTAAACCCGTTGTGAGCACCCTTCCTCTGCGTATATTGGCTTTTGCTTTATGGCTTAGTCCTTTGAAGATGTCAACACAGACCTTCTTCTTCACTCGTCTCCTCACTGTCAGGCTTAGGTTGCGGCCACTGGGAACCGGGCAGAAAAGCTCCTTCGTACAATTTCATCAAATCAATTAAGGGCAGCTCAGCTGGAAAGGATGGAGGAAGAAAGGGGTCAGTTTACGGCAGGATGGCGGCCATTTGGAAAGATAACACAGCTGCAGCCCTCCTGCACTTAGTTTTTTCCCAAAAAGTAATTATTGCCCATTACTGCTAACGGCTCTAAAACACTTTCTTTATAAATATGAAAATCTTTGATGTGACATGAAGAAAACTCATAAAAGAACTCTTAAAATTTCTAAAATAACCTCATAAATTAAGAATAAAACCTATAACCTAATAAATATAATAAAAACACTTGACTGAAAATCATTGGTGATATGAAAAATAGGAAACATCAAATAAAAGTCAAAAATTAAGCAGAAAAATGTTATAAGGAGCACATAAAAAATCTGTGACCCCTTCTGCACCAAGAGCTTGCCCCAGCAGAGCGCCAGCCGCGCTGCTCCGGGCCCACCCCCAGCACACGGCAGAGACGCTCGGAGGCCCACCCTGTCCTGGGAAAGCCGAGGCAGCAAGAACACAAGCAGGGCGCCGAGGAGACCAGGAGGAGCGCCCGAGCGGCGCAGGGCTGGGCAGCTGCCGGGCCGCGTGGGAGGAGGTGCTCCCTTCCAGACCACGTCCGAGTCCACCCGCCCCTGGAAGGAGCACACGAGGCCTGGGACACCACAGGCCAGGCAGAGCGGGGGCTCTGCAGGGGAGGAGGCCGAGCCCACGGCGGTGTGTGAGCTCCTCGGGGCGGCTGCACTCCCACTCTTAGCAAACACACCACTTACAACTCTGAAACAGACAAGGCACCTAGAAATCTCCACAAAAAAACATGCAATCCTAAAATGTCCCTGGAGGCTCCTAAAGACGACCTGCGTGATGGAGAGACAGGTGCGCTGTGACCAGGGGCTGGAGAAGCTCAGCTTCATCAGGACGCAAGTGTGGACTATCAGCCTCTGACTCCAGGCCATGAGTCCCCATGGATGTCTGTGTGAAGCCCACGAGCGGATCCTGAGGCAGAGGCGAGCCGCGAGAGGCCCGAGGCTGCTAAGGCCGTCCCAAGAAGACTGAGGCGGAAAGACCCCCTAGCCAGCTCTCAAAACCACCACAGAGCCCGAGGCCCGCAGGCCGGCCAGCAGCACGACAGCGGTCGGCAAAGAGCCTGCCGTCTGAGCTGGCCGGGACCACCAGCAACAAAGACCAGCCTTTCAAATGGGGCCAAGATGACTGGCATCCATTTGGGGAAAGAAAAAAAAAAGAAACTGCACTCTCACTCCATGCAACAGACAAAAGCTGTTCTTGATGGAGCAAAGACATCGACACGAGAGTAAAATAAAAAATCTGTGGACAGAGAAAGCCGCCTGTGACCCTGAGGTAAAAAGAAGTCTTTTGGGAACCTGGGGGGCTCAGTCTATTGAGCATCTGCCTTCGGCTCAGGTCATGATTGCCGGGTCCTGGGGTCGAGCCCCACATTGAGCTCCCTGCTCAGTGGAGAGCCTGCTTCTCCTTCTGCCCCTCCCTTTGCTTGTGCTGTCCGTCTCTCTCTCTCTCTCTCACAAATACATAAAATCTTTTTTTTTTAATTGTATGTATTTATTTGACAGAGAAAAACACAGCCAGTGAAGAAACACAAGCAGGGGGAGTGAGAGAGGAGAAGCGGGCCTCCCGCCGAGCAGGGAGCCTGACATGGGGCTCGGTCCCGGGAGCACAGACGACGCGCCATGAGGGCAGGCCCCCGGCTAGCAGTCGCGCTCAGGCGCTCCGTCCCACACTGTGCCGTGCGGGCCCTGACCCCAGCACTCCAGGTATCGGCTGGGTTTTTAGATCTCACACGTTTTTCACACGTTCTTTTGTGCACATTCAACATTTCCTAAGAGCATCTTCAGCGAGACGCTCGTAGCCTACCTTCTTTGGCTAAATTGGACAGCTCTGCTTGGTGGTCCACAGCCCCCTCGTTTGCTTCTTCCTCTTCTATGGTCTCCTCCTCGTCTTCCACTGAAACGGTCACCACCAGACATCAGGGTCACAGAGCTCACTACATCTTTGGGAGAGCAGCCTCCAACACTGTCTCGCATGGCTATGAGAGACCTTGAATTAGGCCTTTTTATGTCTTAGGTTGAATTTGGAAGTGTGTGTGTACGGAGCGAGCAGGGTATGAAACACAGCCTGGTTCTTCATTACCTGACGGGCCTACTCCAGCACAACACGGAGCGATGTCAAACTTCTCATCCACCTGCTGACCCCACAGCAGAGAAACCCAAGAACAGGCTGTCCGGGGTCACAACGACTTTGTCATCACCCACATCGGGGACCCTAGCCATGACTCGGCATGCCATTCCCTCAGCTTGGCTCCCGTCCTGCACACCCAGCACCTCAAAGCAGGCTGACCCTGCACCGCGTACCTCACCTCCAGCAGAGGCATGGCTCTCAGCGGGGGGAGGGGGAGAACCCGGGAGAGGAGAGGGGGAGAGCTGGCCCAGCTCCGGCCCGTGCCCCATTTGAGCACAAGCCCCCTTCCCCGGGCCCTGCCGCCAGACTACATCTCGTCTCCCACCAGCTTCCGCCCTTCCCTGCTGGCCGCTCCAAACAACAACACGTCTGAGAGCAGGCCTGTGCTCTCCCTCCTCCAGTCTGGCTTGTTTCTGCAGGGCCCCCTGCCCCCACAAGGTGCCTGGCCCCCAGCGACACAAGTCACTGGGCCGCCAGACACCCTGATGGCACTGAGCAGGCGCTGGGCCTGCAGTCTCCGAGAGCCCGCCCTGCAAACGGCATGAGACTACCAGGGGACAGACCTTCATCATCAGTCAGAGACGTGCTAGCTTTCCTCTTCCTTCCACACAGCCCTGACTCCTGAAACAGAGGATGAGATTGGCAAACACAGAACGGGCAGCCCGAGCAGGAACATGTAGTGCACACGCTCCCAGGAAGACCGTGGCAAGCCCAGCACAGACACGCCAGCCTCCGGTGCCACCAGCACAGGAGAGGCGCTGGGCGGCGGGACTAAATCCAGTCACCGTGCCTTCCCTTCTCCCGGATCAACACCCTTCGGGAGCCCAACACTAAGAACAAGGCTTCTTCCCCAAAGGGAATACCACGGATGATGTCCACGTTTCTCCAGACAAAAAAGGGGCCCGCTTTGTCAGGCACTGTGCCTTCTCCATGGTCCCCTCCCTTACCTAGCACACAGTAGCAGTCCTTAACTTACCAGGAAAGCTTCTGGCAATGCATCAAGTCCCTGAGGCCTCGGCTCTTTTCCTAGAGACAAGGAAGCTGGTTCACTTTCACTGAAGCGGCCTATGTAGGCCGTGCCGCACAGGTCCCCCCTCCTGAGAGGACGGCAGGCGTCAGCTCCGCCTCCTTCCTTCTGGGAACCAGGGCCACAAGGCACCACCAGCCCACAGCCCTCGACCGACCGCACTCTCTGGCAGCTCCCCACACGTCTCTGACCTGGAGGGGGACCTGGGAGCTAAGAGCAATGTGTGTCTTCCAGGATCTCTACAATCTCATGGCTGTAGGACTCTGAGCTCCGCCTCCATTTCCTCACCGACAGAATGAGAAACATGCCCCCCGCACCCCCACCCAGTGACAGCTGCTTCTGCCGGTGCCTGGTCCGCTTCACAGCAACCGATGCCGGGGCGGTCGCATCAGAGCGCTGCATAGGCCGTGCACCAACCACAGAGGTGCCCCACGAGGGGCAAAAGCCTGGGGGAGCTCATCTCAGTATCTGGCACTGGCCACTGGGGACAGGCCCAGAACCTCAAGCCCGAGAGTGCCCCGAAGCTGATCCACGAGCCCGGGGGTGCTGACTCGTACCAGCACGGCTCGGGGGGCAGGGGCGAGCTGCCAGAGCAGTTACACGGCGGGGAGTGGACTGTCAGGCAGCGCGCAGGCTCGGACTGGCAAGCAAGCGCCCCCGGCGCCACCACTGCGGCCAGCTGTGGGACACCACGGCCGAAGTGCCATCGGCAACGTGAAGGCTTTTAAGACGTGTCCTACCTCTCCTGGGCACCTTCTGTAAAGTTAAGGCCTTCTTCCTTTTTTCTTCCAATTCTACTTGTAGTTTTATCTCCACAACCTGAGTACAAAGAGTGGAACAAAGAGGTCCTTGAGGACGGACGCCATGGAAGCTCTGCACGTGACGTTAAAGCTCGCACTTGGAGTCACAAAGCACAGCTGTCCCAGCATCACTTCAGAACGAAGCTGTCTGGGGCGCCTGGGGGGCTCAGTCATTACGCGACTACCTTCGGCTCGGGTCACAATCCCAGACACCCGGGATCGAGCCCCACATCGGGCTCCCTGCTCTGCAAGAAACCTGCTTCTCCTTCCCTCCCTCCCTTTGCTTGTGTTCCCTCTCTAGCGGGGTTTCTCTCTGTCAAATAAATGAATAAATAAAATCTTTAAAGAAAAAAAAAAAAAAAAGAATGAAGCTGCCTGGGATTCTGTCAGGTGTTTAGCAAGCACGCGCCACCCAGGCCCCCCGGGGAAGGGGGCATGAGCGTGCTCCGTGATGGGCCACGCAGAGGAACGGCCACGTGGCAAACAGGCTGCCTTCCACGACCGGCACTCACACCACCGAGGCAAACACTGGAAGGCCCCTCGCCAACGGCACGAAGCTCACGGCCATGGGGTGCAGACCCGAGCACAGGAGGCAGCTCGGGTGCACACACCTCTCCCGGTGACGCCGCGGCCGCCCCAGGTTTCCACGTCACTCAGTCGGGCACATTCAGAAGGTACCATCTAGGTTTTTAGGACCCCATTTAAATTCCAGGATTTACCTGTTCAATATTTGACCAAAAGCACTCTATCTCTCGGGCAGTGGAGGCAGCAATGCGTCTCAGTCGGTTCTGCTCCTCTTTCCTTCCCCTCTCCTCACGCAGCTTCTTCTCCTCGTGGTGACGCGCCACAGTCCTGATGAGCTGGTAAAGCAAAGGTGGCGGACGTGACACCGCGCTGCCGCAGGCGGGTGCACAGAGCTCCTCGGCCGCCGATGCACACACGTGCAGGGGACACGCGCCTTCGCCTGCTCTGAGGGCGCAGGGGACGGGCCCACACAGCACAAGACACTGCCGATGCCCTGCCTGACTTTCCACAAAGGGCTAGTTTCCTAAATACACTGACTCTCCTCTCCTGAAGAGCACAGCATACTGTGTTACAATCTTCTTTCCTCATGTGGCATATGATCCGCCACCTTCCTCCTACAGGAACACTTTCAGCAGACATCTCTTACACTGCACGAACACAGCAAGATGCACTTAACTGCGAGGCATGCAAACTGTCAGGGTGGGGAGTTCAAAGTTTTCAAGGCTTTCCCTTTAAATCTGAAGCCGCTTTCCAGGATCTGTGCTCTCATATCCTACCAGACCTCCAAAAGGTACCGAGAAGGAGCATGGAGACAGACACTCGTGAGCCTGAGTATGCCTGGCTGTGGACCCCCACGTTGCAGGGAGAAACTCGCTGAGGGGCCTGCTGGACAGCGTGGACGGCCCCCCTCCCACAGACTCCTCGGGGCCTCATCCTGGTCTGATCACACCCGGGGCCCAAAGCCTCCTGCTCAGGGTCTCCAGGGTCTCGCGGGACAGGGGCAGCACTTGCTGCCGGCACCCTGGCCACCTGGCGCCCACATGCTTAGGACCATCTTCCTTTATGAAAAAAGCATGCCTAAGGAGCAATCGGGTTTTTCTGGATTCCGTGAATCTAAGACCCTGGCCTACATAGGGAAAGCAGAGTCCAGGGAGGGAGGTGGAGAACAGGGCACACGGGACCACTCTTCAGGCCTGAGAGCACGGGAAATAAAAAGAGCAGCTCTGCCGCGAGGAACAGACAGTGGTGCAGTGACGGGAGAGAAGTAGGGCCCCGAACCATGTGCACGTATGCAAGGACAGCTGCTTCATCCTCTAAGACCTAAGGTTTCTGGAACTCTGTCCCCTCCCGCATTCCTAGTACTGGTAGTGCCATCTGCTAAGGGCTCCCCAGGACCGGGTGTCTGCTCTGGGACCAGTGAGAAGGAAACTGATCCTCAGCCAGAGCCATGGGGATGCTGGACAGAAGACCAGGCAGTGCAGGGCAGGGGGCAGCCTGATGGCCCAGGATGGGCGCCCAAGCTGCCCAGCAGTCAACCAGCCTCTCTGCCCCCTGCCAACTCTGGGCCTCCTGGGCGCCCACATCACAGCACCCTGGCACCAGCTTGGGTCTGGGGGCTGCAGGCATCCCAACGGCCAGGGGAGGCCCATGCTGGAGCTGCGACAAGGGTGGACACGTCTGCCCCCTGCGCACACCAGGGCTCTAAACACCCCCTTCACAAGGAGACCACGCATCACAGGTACTTCCTAAACAGTGCCGGAACACTCTCCGTGTATAGGAGGCAAACCCCACAGAGGCGGTCTGCAGACTCCCACAAACAAGCGCGTGTCCGGGAGCCGCCGCCGCCTGCGCCGCACCTACCTTCCTAGCCGCGGCCATCTTCCACCTCCTCTCCTGGGCAAAGTCTGTGGCCATCCACTGCATCTCCTCCAGCAGATAGTCCCAGTGCGATTTGGGGCGCGGGGCCTCCTGCAGCTTGGGCAACCGCCTGAGGGACCACAGGCCTTCTTTCCTTAAATCTGCTATTCGCTGATGGATCTGGTTTTCCTGCGAGGAGTGTAGGGGCGGGGCGTGTCCCACACGTAATTGTTAAATGCATTCCACGAACTCAGGACCTGAATTCATGAAGCCTCAGTAATAAAGACGTGACTGGACGCAAAGGTCGAAAGTGGCCTAGAGAGGTCAGCAGGAGCCGGGGAAGCATGATCACACCCCATCTCCGAAACACAGACCCAATGCACAGGCCAGTGTTCACACCAGAGCACTTACAAGGGAAATAACACAGGCCTGACCCTTGCTCCAAAACCACGGGGAAGGGGAAGGACGGATCACCTCCGGCAGCCGCACATCCTCACTGAGTGAGCGCTGCACAGCAGCGGCTGCGGAGTGGCGGCACCCTACCCGTCTCGGCGTGTGTAGCTCCCCTCAGGAGGGTTAAACAACTCCTTAGTCTCCGCACAAACAGCAAGTACTAACAAGGGGCTGGGCCATGGCCACGCTGGCCTCAACAGCCCTCTCGGCCACCTGGGAGCTCAGCAAAGCAGCCCACATCCACCAGGACGGGTTGGCTCTCCCACCTGTAACCCTGCTTTCTAACGGACCTGAAGCCTCGTCTGCTGTGCTCACTATCAACCACGCATCCATCGCAGAAACTGAAATCAAATGAGCTTCACAAACCACAACACACCTGACAACCTTCTGGGCAGTCTGAGCACACTCACCAGTGCTATCTGTTCTGCCAGCTTATCCTGCGAGCTGTCGTGGGGCGGGGCGGCGTTCTGAGCTGGGCTCTGGGGTTTGGGTGGTGCCGACACGGCGGCCCCTGGGGACCGGGAGGCGACCGGAGACAGGGACTTGTTGGCTGCCGAGGAGGGTCTATTCCCTGCGGAGACCCGTGCCGGGGATGGGCCCAAGCTGCTGGCAGGAGCTATGGACGAGGTAGAAGAGGCCACTGGCGGTCGCTGACAGGGCTGAGCAGGGTCCACGGACGGTCTTGTCGACGCCACCGTCTGGCAGGAGAAAACAGGCCAGCAGTGAACAAGAGACATCAGCCCCCCCTTGTGCAGCCACATGCCGGAGACCGCATCGCCCCCAGAGCTGAGCACAGGGGAGCCCCTCCCGCAGCGCTGCGAAGGGGTCACGCGCACACAGCACAGGCCCGCGCCCGCCCGACCATGCCCGCAGCTGTAAGGCGTCCCTTCACTCCACAAAGCTGCACCAAGAGTACATCTCAAACTCAGCTTTCATGTGCCGCCTTATCCCATGGGAGGCCTCTTCCTCTGTTTTTTAGGTTTTGTAGCTGTTTCTCGTATTGTAATTATTTTTCAAAATTTGTAATTGTATAAGCTTCTTCTTAACTGAGAAATCCCAGCTGTTCATCTTGTACCTTTTCTTTGAAAGGTGAACCCCGAGTCCATGCGCCCCTCTCCCGGCAGGCCGTCTGTGAGGCAGACTCCATCTCTGCCCATCAGAGCATGTCAAACCGGAGGGACCCCTCCCACTCAGACTACAGACAGAGCTGAGCTTCCACAGGAATTTTGTTGGGGAGCAGAGAGCAGGGAAGGCAAGGTGCTCCCCAAACATAAGAGGCGTGTCTAGAACCTGGAACCCGGGTAAGACACTGAGGGAAACTCTCTTCACAGGCAGTCGGCAATTTCTGTCTCCATCTCACCTGGTCTCTTCCTAGGGCGGCCGGCCGCACACTCTTGGAGTGGCCCCCGCCATGCCCTCGTCTCTGTGCTCCGGGGCTGCTCGCCATCAACAGTGGAGCTCAGCGACTACAGTGGAAACTGCGTGGCCCACAGGCCTGATGTGTTTTCATGTCCCCTCTCTGTGGCCCTTCACAGGAAAAGTCTGTCAGCCCTACCCAACCCAGGAGGGACGAGTTTCTGTGGGTTTTGGAAGGAACTGATCCTTTCAACGACAAGGGCAGGTAAAGGAATCCAAGCAAAACCCCAGTGTGGCCTCAAGTCAGTCACGTGCCTCAATGAGACAAAGTAATGAAAACAGAGAAACTCATTTCCGTAAAAACCTAACCAAAGTGGTGGCAGGTCCCCAAGGTGCACACAGAACGGTATCCCGAATCCGCCGCGGTGCACACCATGGCTCCTCCAACCACTGGCCAAGTGATCATGCCAAGTTACTCAAGCCTCTCAAGTCTTCTTATGGTAAAATGGGGAAAATAAAGATTCTACATCCTAGAGCTACTGGGCAGAAAATAAAGCAAAGCCAATAAAGCCTCCCCACGGCGCCCAGTGCCCAGTAGGTGGCCAACACGAAGCAAACGTGACCACTGCTGCCCCGTCACCTCGCCGTCGATCTCAAATAACCACAAAGCACTTGAACAGAAAGCCCCTCGTACGAAAGCCCCTTGTTCGTGAGGGAGAAGGCAAGAGAGGGGAAGCCTTCCCAGGTGACTCACTAAGATGAGCTACGACAGTTCCCTGAGAATACCACCTGCTGTCCCTTGGGGCTCCCGGCGGCTCATGCTCACTTTCGGAGACTCAACACTCCTTAGGAATGGCGAGCAGCTCCCTGTATACTTCTCAAAAAAAGTGTCTGGGCTCCAACCATCACTAGGGGAGGAGGGGCGCCATGCTAGAAACCCAGGGAGGAAGCTCTCGGGCCTTCACAGAGTGCAGGGCCCCCAGAAAGGGGAGGCGCCCGTGAAGGGCCCAGCAGCCGGCTGGGGGTGGACAAGCCTCACCGGGAGCTTGCCATGGCCACGGAGCCTCCAGGAGGCCCACGCCCCCACCGGCCCTCTCGTGCACTGGTGGGAGGGCGCCTGCCACCTGCCCCACACCACTGGACACATCAGCCGGAACAACGGCCACGACGGTCCTCGGCACAGCCGCCAAACCACAAGCAGCGACGAAGCCTGTACTGCTCACTGGTGTTTCCACAATGTAACTGCGGCCACAGAGCCGGATAAAAGAACGCTAGGTGACATACTGGTTCCAAGCGGGACAGCAAGCTGCCAGGAGGGTGGGGTGCCGCACACGCCATGCCCCGCAAGCCTCGGCTCTCCTTCCGTTTCTGAGCAAGAGGACAGGCCCCCACCAAGTACCTGCGGCTGGGACGAGAGCTGAGCGGCCTGCATCTGAGCCTTCCCAGGCATCGGGGCGTGAAGGGCCTGCGGCATGGGCTGTGGCGGAGGAAGGGGCTGCTGGCTGGGCGGGGGCACGGGGACAGGGGCACTCGGCTGCTGCATCTTCGCCGGGACCTGGAGTTGTGCGTGAGGCTCCACGGCCTGCGGCTGCTGAGCAAAGTGCAGTGCTGGCGGGAGGGGCGCGGCGGGGAGGCCGGCCGGGGGCAGCCTGCTGGGCAGCTGCGGTGGTGGGGTGTGCAGGCTGGCGGCGTTCTGCACCGGAGGCCCCGTGGATGGGTCATACTGCTGCTGGCTTTGCTTCTGTCCGGCGAGCTGGGCAGCCTGAGGGGCAGGAGGCATTCCTCCTGCAAGACAGACAGCAGCGCGCTGAGTCTGCAGCCCAGAGTCTCTTCCCGCGCGGCAGAGCTCACAGCCCGGTGCTCGGCACACACCCGTTAGAGCCATCAGACACTCCAACGGGAAATGCCGCTGGTGGAAACCTCTGTTAGGTTACCTCTAAGGTCGTGAACGAGTACACAACAGAGGGAAGAGAAGCTCTGAGCCTGAGAGCTAGCAGGAGGCAGGACACGGACTGGAGCCGTGGCCCGAATGCAGCAGCCAGCAAGGAGCGCGCAGGCGTGACAGAAAGGGGCCCGAGGACAAGGAGAGCCAGGGCTCCCTCAGGGAGACGGCCTGCCTGCACAGGCCCTCTCCCTGCCCGCACGGGAGGTCAGAGCTGTGTCCCAGCCCCAGGAAGCACGCCGCCAGATGCTGGGCCGCGAGACCTCTCTCTGCGCGCCCCTGGAGCCAGAAGAGCCAGCGCTGGCGCTGGGTCTTACCTTGAGCCGTCGGCATCAGCTGCTGAAGAGGAACCCCGGCGTTTGGCCCTGGGTGCTGGAAAACTGGCCCCTGGTGTCCCACTTCAAGCCGAGGCCGCTTAGATGGCTCTAGAATAAGATTCAGAAAAGGCGCAATTCGATGTAAAAATAAAACAGAAGTAGAGAAAACACGTTTTTTAAATAATCTTTGAACAGGGAGGCCCCTCGTCCTTTCCATACGTGAACCAAAATCCAGAAGCCAGAAAACCTAAGGTTGATGAATACGATTTCTTACCATTAAAATTTCTCAAGTGTAAGAAGCAGCCTCATACAAAATCAAGGGCGAGTGACAGCCCAGGAGACCACGGCGTCTGCAGCGCGCGCAGGAGGCTGGCAGCAACGTGTGGAAAGCTCTCCCAAGTTCGCGGGAGAAATGCCAACAAACAGACACCCGGAACAGGCTAAGGCCGGAAAGAGCTAAGCAGAGGGAAAGTGATGAAGAGTTGACGACACGGCAAGTGACCGAGCAGCCGCATCGAGACGGAAGAGGTCCACAGCACAGACGACCTGCGTTCCTCCGGCAGATGACAAAGACCAGAGGAGGGATCGTGCTTCATCAACTGGCCAAAGCATGAGAGCACCAGAGACTGCAGATGGCACTGAAGAGGAGCTGGCCCTACCGTGCGCATCCCCCAGGTGCCCTACCAAGTACTTCCACCTCCAGGTGCCGTAACCAAGTACTTCCATCCCCAGGTGCTCTGACCAGGTACTTCCACCCCAGATGCCCTGACCAAGTACTTCCACCCCCAGGTGCCCTGACCAAGTACTTCCACCCCCA